>JALMGA010000002.1:4965000-5155000 GCA_023333525.1 Aspidoscelis tigris stejnegeri | reverse complement strand
TTTTTGGTGGACTTCTTTTAAGTCCCCACTTTCTGTCTTCCAATTAGAACTGCCCTTCTTTCTAATCACAGTGAGCAAACGTGTTATTTCAGAGCAGCCAAAACAGAATTCCAGGCCTCCTTATAAGTTTTGGAAAGTCATCATTTTCTGTCTACGTGCCAAGCCTTCAGGAAAAAAAGAAGAAGGAGGGGAAAAAAAGCTCTTAAAATATTTAATCACGTTTGTGGCTTGGCACCTCATGCTTGCTCATAAATCCACTCTAACTGGCCGGCAGCCTTTGGGACGGCAAGTCCGGCTGTTGCGTCTCCGACTGGGAAACAAACCGCTGTCCATGTGAATCAGTGGGGCTGGCTGCAAGGGAAGGTCAGGAGGGCGCCGGGCGATAAGATTTCCCTCTCGACACAAAAGGCTTGCAGCCGTGTTATTCCAATGGCCGGCGAGCACGTTGACAATAGGAGTCGGCCCATAACTCACAAATACCCTACGTGAGGTTGGCCATGCCTGAGCCGCGCAACGTGAGGTTCTCCATCTACCCAGGGGCAGGCGCCTGTCCAGAGATGTCAGAAAAGGACGCCACCAATCCAAGTCTCTAGATATGGCAGTTTTAGGTAGCGTGCAGGTCTCACAGAGCGAGCGGAAAGAGAAGAATAAAGCATCCACCCAAACACTGGAGCATAGAGGGTCTAGTGGTTAAGGAACTGGACTCTTATCTGGGAATACCGGGTTCGATTCCTCCCTCCCCCATGAAGCCAGCTGGGTGACCTTGGGCTAGGCACAGCTCTCTTCTGAGCTTTCACAGTCCCACCCACCTCACAGGGTGTCTGTTGTGGAGAGAAGAATAGGTTTGTCAGCTGCTTTGAGTCCCCTTAAATGGGTGAGAAAAGGGGGTAGAAAAGCTTCTTCTACTTGTCATTCCTACATATCATGCAGATATATACTCAGATACATATGGTAAATTAGTTGTTCTTTCTTATTTTATATTCATTAATTTGGATTAATCCAGCCAGAGCCTCTCCAAATACTATGATAATCTTGAAAAGTTTAATAGTTTCCTACATATGGACTGGGATAGAATTAAATAAATAAATAAAATTAACTTGGCTGGCACACAGAAAAATGCCTTTGCTGAAGGTCAGGAGCCTTTAATCTATTATTAACATTAACACCATTTCGGGCATGTCTTCCATAAAAGTTTCCTTTCCTTTCCCTTTCTCTCTTTGAAAGCTTTGATTTTAAACTAAAACTGTCTTAAAACTGCCCAAATAAAGCTATACAGCATCTATTTAACGCTGCATTAGTGACTCCATCTACTTAATTGCTCTCCAAATGAACTGAGAGCTGGCCTATGCAAAAAGGTGGAGGCATCCATCTGGTAATGATTTCCCTAACAGCAGCTGCAAATCTGGTGTTCTCCAAGTATTGCAGACAGCGAAGATCATCAGGCGCATGAAAGCTGTTAATAAAGAGCCATTATCAGCCATTGGCGGAACACATTTTATCTCCAAAACAGAGGAGAGGAAGATATCTGAAGACACATACTCCATTTCGGGACGAGAAATACATGGACTGGCTCAGCTTGGCTAGTCTGGGAAAGGCTCTCCATTGCCTTAGAAAGTACAATCGCAGGACTATTTGCACGTGCCGTCCATATAGAACATAAGAGAAGCCCTGTTGGATCCAAGCAAAGCCCATCTAGTCCAGCATTCCATCTCACACAGCGGCACACCGATTGCTTCTGGGCAATTCTCAAGCAAAAGACAAAGACAAAAAACGCCACCTGCTCTCCACTGTCTTCAAATGCCCCTTGGAAGCATCCTGCCCATCTCTCTGATCTGGAGATGGTACTTGGGCATCCATTCTAGTAACCACAGATATGGCCTTTGGATCTATCGGCTGACATGGATGATATGGACAGCTTCCCGGAAGAAACAGTGGGGCTGCATTCCCATGCACTCTACAGTCCTAATCGAATCTGAATTCAACACGGAACGTCCCCATGCAAAGCCCCAAACTGGGCTACATGCGGAACAAATCGCCCAAATCTGTGGTAAATTTACTCCTGAAGAAACGTGATCTCACTACGGTTCGGGAGGCAAGCCTGCATAATTTTGGAGGCTTGGGGATGCTCCCGGGTTATCAGGGGAGGAGATTGACGCTCATGTCATTAGCAGGTGGGTTTCATGTCCTGTGCTTGCCATTCCTGTCCTATGCGTTGGGGATCGCAACTGCTGGCCATGTTTAAAGATCGAACAGAGTAAAAGAACTGATCTCCCCAGTTTGACAGGTAAAGATGCAGCGATGAGGGGGGTCATCTGGCCCTCGTTGTCCCATGAGCCTCTTCCTGAAACCCTTATTCCACCCCCACTCCCTGATTGCCGGCAAGCAGCTTCTGAAGTTAGAGACAGTTTAGCTTCTCTGCTAAACTGCCTCTAAACATTGTAGTGGCTTTGGTTAGCTTTTTAGCTGGCAAACTTCAGAAGCTCCTTGTTGGGGAGCTGGGGTGGAATAAGTTAACCAAAGCCGCTACAATGTTCAGAGGCAGTCTAGCAGGGAAGCGCTTGTCTGCTTCTCTGCTAAACTGCCTCTAACTTTAGAAGCTGCTTGCCAGCGATCGGGGAGTGGGGGTGGAATAAGGGTTGCAGGAATAGGCTTGTGGGACAGCAAGGGCCAGATGACCCCCCTCATTGCTGCATCTTACTGGGGCAACTAGTTCTTTTATGTTTGCCTGGCAATCAGATTGCAGAGAGAAGAGGCTTGTTTCTGCTTGATCACTGTTTAATGTCCAGCAGTTGCGATCGGGGAAGGGGTGTTGGGTGGGATTTCCCTACCCTTGCTCCTATCAAGAGAGAGGGGGAGAGGAAAAGATGCTGTTTCCCCATGCAGGGGTTTAGCGTGGTTTCCTTGGAGACAGGCATAATCGAATTGAGCCCGTGCTTTCGGCAATCGCACGGGGATGGGTCAATTCGAATTCATCTCCATATTCGGACTAATCCAAATCTAATCTGAACTAAATGGCGTCCATGGGGATGCAGCCTGGGGCATTTCTCCTTGTTAGTCCTTTGGCTGAAAGACTTTTCTGTCTGCCCCACTGTTCAACATCTTAATAAAGTTATGACAACTGGGCAGGTGGTTTCCCACTCTCTTTCGCCATGCCCTCTGAATCAGATACTTGAGCTTTGTCGAGGAACAGAAGGAGGAGATCTGACTTCTCCAGTATGAATATCATTTTTGATTACGTGCATAATGAATGTCAATCTAAGAGGTGCATATTTATTGGGTAATTAAGAAATCAATGACAAGACCGGCTCTGAACCTCACCGTTAACTGGAAGTAGCAATTAATTTTTAAAATGTAGTAGGGTGATATGGCATGGGAGCTCTTGTTACTGCAACCCCAGCTTGTAGCATATTTCCTAAGCTGTTCCTTTAAATCTTTGGCTGAATCCCCATTCAAGGTTGAAGACGGTTTGGATGTCCTTTGGTCCCATTCAAATATAGATGCCTGGATTTTCAGAGGAGTAAATAGCCAAAATTTGCTTTTAAAAACTCTTTGGAGAAACAGCTCTCAATCCCGGTTTTGCCACTAGCCCACTTTATTTTTCCTCAGTTACTGAATTATTTGGCGGGGGGATATGTCCTTTTGGCCAATGCCTGACAGATGTGGGTGGGATTTCACAGCTGCAAAGGTCTCCCCCCCCTCCCTTCGCCATGCCTACTCTGAACACGATCGCAAGAGGCAAAAGAAAGCATCAAAATTCTTGCTCGTTTAAAACTCAAGCCTCAAGCCATTACCTTGTTGCGAACCTCACAGAAACAGGAAGAGCTGTCAGCTCTCCATTAGAATTTGAGATGTCAGTTCCCCTGTTTAAGTGCAAACAGGAAGAACCGGCAGGGAAAGAGATTCCATCTGAAAAGGAAAGCGTGAAATTGCTTCTTTCTTTTCCTTAGCTGTTTCTACCGGGCAAAATGTTAGAATCTCCATTCTAACGTTAATCAGGGGCCGGCTTGCAGGGTTTGGATCCCCGCCCCATAAAGTCAGGGTATGATGCAAAAGAGAGAGGGGAGAGGTCCCCCCCCATAAATCGCATAAAAAGCCATAAACGGGGACATGAAAAAAACGGATTGAATGCTGATTAAATTAATACAGATTCAAAACAGCAGTAAAATAGTCCAGTGGGAACTCAGCCTTTAAGTCTTGCTTTTGCTGCTGGAAATCCCCACTTACCCATTCATAGAGCTTTCACTCAAAGATGAGGCGGGAAGGAACTCATCTTTTGCGCGCATCCAGCTATCATTCACTCCAGCTCTCACCTCTGGTTCAACCTCCTGTCCGGGGTCACGTAAAACTCAGCTTCACTACTGGCGTGTTCTTGGGACAGAAGTGCTCATGAGGAGAGAGACAGTCCTACAGCGTTCCATGCCTGCTCAGTTCAAATGGAGGCCAGCCAGGGATGGTCCACCATCAGTGGGAAACGTGGTGAGGAGGATGGAAATAACTTGGCGGAGTCAAAGAACAGAATCGTTTTCATGCAAAACAAAGCCCAACATTTCCAACAAGTCCCACTGACAATCTTGTTCCCACGGTTCGACCTGGAAAGCTGCCTGTTCCCGCTCGGTTTAGGGGTCAAACTTCCAAGAACAAGGCCTACACCAGTGGCCTGTCCTTTGGGTGGAGCGAGACCAACTCCCTGATCGCTTCGATGGCTCCAGGCCCTCGATTCAGGGAGGGAACTCTGAGGCCCAACACGGACTTGGGGTGGCCGCGTACCCTGAAAGACGTTCAAAGGAAACAGGCCATTTGTTTGTGAGCCAAGAGTTTCTGCTGAAGAGTTTCCTTTCTTTCCTCTCTCTGTCTTCCTGTATCAACACTTCCATGGATTCGGGCTTCGATCACCTCTTTATTATTCAGCTTGACGTTATCAAAATATCAACACCCCGACAACCTGCTGGTGTCAGGAGGGAACGTCTCTCTCAAAGCCCTTGGACGCCACACCAAGACAGGCTTCCAGTTCCAATCTTTGATCTCCATTATAAAAGAGGACCAGTAAAATATTATAGGGATTTATGGCTGACCTTCCCCACTCAAACTACTTCACACCTAAAACAACACAGAAGGACGTGCCAAAAGGGAGAGACTGTTTAGGTTTGCCTGCTTCATAGAACCTGATACATCCATTTCTAGGACTTGGATTTTCTCAAAACAAACCATTAGACTTCTGCACAAGGAGCCCTTCTCCCCCAGACAGGCAGGTCAAAAGAATTAGCTATGCAGATTTTTAAAAAATTTATTTCTTTGTGAGGATACTATGATTCTCCTCCCACCGGAGGAGAAGCCAGAGCCACCAGGGTCAAATGACGTTTTCTCCGAGGCTGATTTCCTATTTTACTTCTCACAAATACAAAACACATTTAGGGTGTCAGAACAAGGAAAACCAGGACTGAAGGACTCATATTATCCACGTGTTGACAGCACAAATGATTCCTGTTTTCTGTTTTTCTGCCCACCGGCTAGAAATTGAGCTCGCGTGTCCTTGTCTCGAATAAAAGGCTATGGTCCCTAATGCAATTTCTCCACCTCTACTTAACACCCCAATCACTTCAGGATGTCAGGATCCCATTATATTCCTAAATCGAAGCCTTTTGCTGCAAGCCATGTGCACACATGAGATAATAAATTAGTTACAGCTTATTCATTCAAACAAGAAGAGAGAGAGGATGAAGAGTTGGCGTTTATACCCCACTTTTCTCACCCATTTAAGGAGACTCAAAATGGCTGACAAAGCTTCTGTTCTTCTCCCCACAACAGACACCCTGTGAGGTAGGTGGGGCTGTGAGAGTTCGGAAAGAGCTGTGACTAGCCCATGGTCACCCAGCTGGCTTCATGGGGGAGGGTGGAATCAAACCCAGTGCTCTCAGATAAGAGTCTGGCTCCCTAACCACTAGACCAAACTGGCTCATGATAAGAAAGAAGGAAGGAAGGAAGGAAGGAAGGAAGGAAGGAAGGAAGGAAGGAAGGAAGGAAGGAAGGAAGGAAGGAAGGAAGGAAGGAAGGAAGGAAGGAAGGAAGGAAGGAAGGAAGGAAGGAAGGAAGGAAGGAAGGAAGGAAGGAAGGAAGGAAGGAAGGAAGGAAGGAAGGAAGGAAAGGAAGGAAGGAAGGAAGGAAGGAAGGAAGGAAGGAAGGAAGGAAGGAAGGAAGGAAGGAAGGAAGGAAGGAAGGAAGGAAGGAAGGAAGGAAGGAAGGAAGGAAGGAAGGAAGGAAGGAAGGAAGGAAGGAAGGAAGGAAGGAAGGAAGGAAGGAAGGAAGGAAGGAAGGAAGGAAGGAAGGAAGGAAGGAAGAAAGAAAGAAAGAAAGAAAGAAAGAAAGAAAGAAAGAAAGAAAGAAAGAAAGAAAGAAAGAAAGAAAGAAAGAAAGAAAGAAAGAAAGAAAGAAAGAAAGAAAGAAAGAAAGAAAGAAAGAAAGAAAGAAAGAAAGAAAGAAAGAAAGAAAGAAAGAAAGAGACAGCACGGAGTAATATCTGTCTCTTTGGTTATTCCCTCTCTTGCAGTAAAGCATGACAAAAGTCTTACAATGCTTAAAAACTTACTAGATTTATTGTCTCATTAGCTTGAAGAAGTGATAAAGCACAAAGAACTGATTGGCTGCCTCCAGGTATTGATGACTTCCAAAGTCCATTGCTGAGTGTATCACAACCGACCACCAGCAATGGCCGTTCCATTATCACGAAGGCCCCATATTGATTTACTGAGTGCTAAAGGTTTTGGAGCTTTTCATTTGAGCAGAAGATGGGAGGAAAACTCAATGAAATGTTTAAATCATGGCAACTGTGAAGAGACTCAATAGAAACTGACTCTTCTGCCTCTTGGTTATAGTATCTGAGGTTCAGAGTAGAAATGTGCACAAACCTTTTGTGGGTGTTTGATTCGAACTGAGCCAAACTCCACAGGGGCTGGTTTGGTTTGATTTTGCTTTCTTCAAACCGCAAGTTTCAAACACTCTCAAGTGCCTTTGAGCACCTCTACATCACACTCAGAAAGTGTGCCTTTGGGACATTCATCGAAACATCCCTTGGTTTGGTTTGAATTCTCTGCTTTTAAACAGGCAAGGGGTTTTGTTCAAGCTCAAACTTTTTCAAACACCCGTGTTTGATTCAAACCAGTTTGAACCTGAACCAGTTCAATATATCTCTAGTTTAGAGATGTTCAAAGACACTGGTTCTGAATTTATTTTTAAAAATAATACATCCTTTCCCCCAAGAATACACTGTAACTAGTGATGTACGCGAATATTTGTAACATTAAAAATTCAGCTGAATTCGGACAAATTCAGACATTCGAACTCGAACTGAATGTTACGATATTTGTATGCTAACACTTGAACTAATAGAAATGTTTCCAGACATTCATACAAATAGTTCAGACATTTGTTCAACTGGGGAAATGTACTGGATACATACAGTATATTCTGGCATATAGGACTTTAACCCAGGAAAATCTTCTCAAAAGTCAGGGGTCGTCTTATATACCAGGTGTTGTCTTCTTATACGGTGAGTATATCCCAAACTCTGTATTTTAACTGGAAAAGTTGGGGGTCGTCTTATACGCCCAGTCATCTTATACACCAGAATATACAGGTATCTATTCGTATCAGATATATATTTGTTCGTATCAGATATGTATCTGTTTGTATCAGATATGTATTCATTCGTATCCGATATGTATCACATGTTAGTATGAAATGTTGTCTCAAATAGAATTTTACCCATTCGAATGAGATCTATTCATACAAATATGTAGTTTTGAACATTCAATTAGTTTCCAGTCAAATGCCTCATCCCTAACTGTCACTCTTCATTGTCCACCTTCTGGCATTTAGTTAAACATTTATCTTCAGCCAGACTTCTGCTAGTTGGATCTGGATACTTTTGGCCTCCTCTTCGATAACTTTTAATTGGATTTTGTTCTTATTCTTACTTCTCTTCTATTTTAATTGCTTTTTTATTATGCTATTTTATCTGTTCATTGTTCTTCGTCCTAAAACTTCAGTGTTGGATGATATAAAATCAATATACTCACTCACTCACCACTCACTCACTCACTCACTCACTCACTCACTCACTCACTCACTCAATCAATCAATCAATCAATCAATCAATCAATCAATCAATCAATCAATCAATCAATCAATCAATGCATAATTAAACATACAGCTGGCATGCTCAGTAAGGCATCAATAGGTACATTCATTCATTTCCTAATATTTTGTGCCCAAAAGATGGTTCGTTATGCTCACAAAAGTCTTGAACCCTTAACTTTTGGAGTGTAATCTAACAAATAGCAAAGACCAGTTTAGTTTATTAGTAGTTTCAGGAGAACACAATACCTTGGAAAAATCAGAAAGGTACATCTGGAGGTCCCTGACAGCATTAAAAAAAGGGAAGTTCTGCCAATGGAGAGAGATGTTGGTCTGTTTTTAACAGTGTCACTGAGTTAACTCTAAGTAACAATTATTCTCGTTTTTTTAACCTCTCTCTCCTGTCAGTCTGTGTTTTAATAGTGTCACTAGGGAAATTGCAAGTAACAATAATAATCATACAAAACATTCTGTTTTTTACTGAATGTTTTGGTGACTTTCACATTTACCTGGCTTTTATGTTCTTCCCTTTTCATGACCCATGGAAGACAGCATAGACACTGGCTTCTCTGTGTTTCTGGGCCCCATGTATTATTGTGGCCAGTCCTGGGAACTTTTGTGAAGGGAAGGATATAAATTCTTAAGTAAACAAAATCTTCCAGTGATTCTAATATTTTTATTAAGGAAGAAAAGCTTCTTCAGATCTTGAATATTTTTTATATCTCTATTGGGTTCTCCTCAACAGCCTCCCTTCTAAATTCACCCAACCACCACCAACCACAAACATGGCAGCTTTGCTAAAAGGAGAGAATCTCCCTGCTGATCATTTTAATTGCCTGATTACCAAAAATTTTTCATTCCATCATGTTCCACTGAAGAAGAAGAAGAAGAAGAAGAAGAAGAAGAAGAAGAAGAAGAAGAGTTGGCTTTTCTCCCCCACTTTTCTCCCCCATTTAAGGGGACTCAAAGCTGCTGACAAACCTTGTGTTCTCCCCATAACAGACACCCTGTAAGGTAGGTGGGGCTGTGAGAGCTCAGAAAGTGAGTTGGGACTAGCCCAGGATCACCCAGCTGGCTTTGTGGAGGAAGAGGAAGAAGAGTTGGCTTTTCTATCCTGCTTTTCTCACCCATTTAAGAGGACTCAAAGCTGCTGACAAACCTTGTGTTCTCCCCATAACAGACACCCTGTAAGGTAGGTGGGGCTGTGAGAGCTCAGAAAGTGAGTTGGGACTAGCCCAGGATCACCCAGCTGGCTTTGTGGAGGAATGCAGTCTTGAACCAGGAGACCGCCAGCTAAAAATCCAACACTTTAACCACAAGACCAAACTGGCTCACACCTAGGATGTATCCAAGAACCAAGATCTCCCTAGCCAGCATTGTACTTCTAATGAAACATTAATTTTTTTGCATCTTTTATTGTTCGTTTGCACCTGTCTCTCAAGATTTTGTGTTCTTGTTTCAATCCTGTTTTCATGGAGGAAATAAAACAAAAGACATGGCCTTCTCAGCAGCAAGAAATCCTTCAAGAATTAAACCTCTACATGGCACCTTCATTTCTCTCCTTCAAGAAAAGCTGAGGTGATTCAATTCTGTTTCTTTCTGCTCATCTGTATCCCAACCTGCCAAGGTTCTATTGCATTACACAGTATTTCTCTCTGTACGTTGCTTTGTGGGAAACCTTGAAAAATAGCTAACAGAGAAATGGAATGTAGGAACAACCAGCCAATTACTATATGTAGCCCTCAACACTCAGGGTTTAAAATAATAATTTAAAAAGTCAAATTCATGGAAGGTTTATAGAAATTCAGAAGCCCTGAATCCTGTATGTGAATTACCTCACTCAGGAGGATGAAAACAGTTCCCAAAGTACGGATGGCCATGAATATTCAAGATATTTGGACATCTGAACTCAAATCAAATATCCAGACATTCGCTTTTTAATATTCAAATGAATATGAATATTTTCAATTATTCATACAAATAATTTGGACCCAGAATGATTGCAACCAGAATGATTAAGGGGGTGGAACAAAATCCCTTTACGAAACCAGGCTGCAACGTCTAGGCCTCTTCAGTCTGGAGAGACGGCGTTTAAGAGGGGACCTGATGGAAGTATATAAAATTATGCAGGGTATAGAAAAGGTGGATAGAGAAAATTTCTTTTCTCTATCACACAACACTAGAACCAGGGGGCACTCTATGAAGCTGCTGGGTAGGAGAGTCAGGTCTGACAGGGGGAAGTATTTCTCCACCCAGAGGGTCATCGGCTTATGGAATGTGCTGCCGGGAGAGGTGGTGACAGCTACCAGTCTAGATGGCTTTAAGGAAGGGTTAGACAAATTTGTGGATGACAGATGTATCAATGGCTACTAGAACAAATGCCTAGATGCATCTTTCAGACTGGGGGGGGGGGGGAGGGAACCAGGGCGCTTCTAAGGCCATCTGCTGGGACTCGAGAGCAGGAGAAGGTTTGTCCTTGTCTCTGCTTGAGATGCCCATGAGCATTTGGTGGGCCACTGTGTGCGACAGGATGCTGGACTAGATGGGCTGTGGCCTGATCCAGCAGGGCTTCTCTTATGTTCTTATGGACATTCAAATATTCTATTCGAATTGAATTTGAAAACTGAATTCACGCACACCCAAGCCAGAACAAAGACTTCCTGGAAGAAGGACGCAATATAGCTGTATAACAAAGCACAAACAATATTCTAACCTTCTGCACAAGGTAGACGCTAGTTGCTCTCTTGCTTGCGACCTCATCCAGCGCTGTATCTTCGCGGACAAAATAACTCACATCTGCAATATGGACGCCCACTTCCAAATTACCTGAAATGGCAGTGGAAAGACAAATTGCAAGACATTAGGCAAGGAGAAGAAACAAAATGAAACAGAATCATAAAACAAAACCAATACTTGTGAAGTTTAAGAAATGGAAGAACATAGGAAACATTACAGTGGACTTTGTATTAATATATGCTTAATATGAGCTCTACATCAACGGTGATCCTTTCTTCTGGTTGCCAACACCAGCAAAGAGCCTAGATAGCTGTTAGACAAATTCATGGATGATAGGTGTACCAATGGCTAGTAGATTGGATACCTAGGTACATCCTCCAGGCTTGGAAGACAGGTAGGATGCCTCTAGGGCCATAGCTGGTGAAGGTTTTCCCCTCATCCTCTGCTTGAGAACCCCGTAAGTAATTGGTGGGCAGGGTGCTGGACCAGACAGGCTGTGTGTTGGAGAGCAAGTGAAAGTTTTGTCTTTGTCTTTTGCTTGAGATGCCCATAAGCAAATGGTGGGCAGGATGCTAGACTAGATGGGCTTTGGCCTGATCCAGCAGGTCTGCTCTCATGTTCTCATATTCTACTTGAGATGACCAGATGCCATCGGTGAGCCACTGTGAGAGACAGGATGGTGAACTAGATGGGTTGTGTCCTGATGCAGCAGGGCTCCTCTTCTGTTTTTGCATGTTCAGATACCACATAAGAGCCAGGTATTGTAAGTCTACAGAAGGTGTTGAGCACTAATTGAGGCACTAATTTGGCAGGAGAGATGGGCTTGGACACACCCAGGAGCTGAACTCTAGAGGGTTTTATGGGTCATGATCAACACCTTAAATTGGAACCTGGAAGCAAACAACTAGCTACGGGAGCCTAATTCATGTTAACTTTAACTTATAAGGCCCTAAATGACTTGGGCCCCAAGTATCAAAAGGAATGCCTGCCCATGCCTTAAGATCTGGAGGGGAGGCCCTCTTGGTTGTCCCACCACATTCAGTAGTAAAAGGGGTAGGCACCTAGAGAGGGCCTTCTCAGTGATGGCCCCTAGGCTATGGAATAGTCTCCCCCTTGAGGTGCATCCATCACCTACATTGTATGCATTTTGGAGGGCAGTAAAAATGCACCTCTTTGTTTAAATGGGGATATGCTTTCCCTTCCCACTTGGAGATGCTACTGTTTTAATCCATAGTGTTAATGATATTTGATTTTAGATGATGTTACCCGCCCAGAGACCTTCGGGTATAGGGCAGGACGGACAGACAGAAACAGAGACAGACATATGATAGATAGATAGATAGATAGATAGATAGATAGATAGATAGATAGATAGATAGATAGATAGATAGATAGATAGATAGATAGATAGATAGATAGATAGATAGATAGATAGATAGATAGATAGATAGATAGATAGAAGCAGAGCAATATCTGCAGTCAAATGGAATTAAAAAAAACTTTCTTAGACAAATTAATATTAAAGATATAATAAAAGCACCAAATAATTAATCTGAAGAGATTCTTAAATACAGATTTAAGGGATATAAAGGGATCACTACTAAGATATATAAACTTTTTATGAACAACTAAGATTTAATAACTAATGGATTACTGGGAAGTTAGTGTAAGACATAAAGGACCTGAATATGTATAAAGATGATATTACTAGATGTATTATAGAAATTGAATAAATAAAATATACAAGAATAACTGGTTATTTATGTAGGAGTCTTCATGTGGGAACCTGATTAATGTTTTACGTATACTTAAATAATAATAAAAATATAATTTAAAAAGAAAACAAAAAATATAAAATATAATAGAACCAAAGAACTACCTCTGAAACTACTTCATATATGGAACAGAACACCAGCTTAGCTCATAAATATAATTAACACATCATTGTCTTTTTTTTTACTTAATTGTTGGGAAACACACAAACATGGGGTGGATTGTAGAAAAGCATGTAAATTTTGGAGGGAAGTAGAGCTAAAATAAGTGGAACTTATATATATTTACAGAAGCAATGGAGAAAGGGAAGAACAGAAATATTTGCTTAACTAGTCATTAATGTCTACTCAGGCTACTTCATTCCAGGAGGGAAAGATGGATCCAAATGGCTAATTCAAATATTAATACAAATATGATTTTTTAAAAGAAAGAGAGAGAACTCCAATTAATATACAGAGAAACACAACCAAAAATAAACATGGAAGAAAAATGAAACACAAGAACATCAGAGGAGCCCTGCTGGATCAGGCCACAGCCCATCTAGTCCAGCATCCTGCCTCACACAGTGGCCCACCAGTTACTTATGGACATCTCAAGCAGAAGACAAAAGCAAAACCGTACATGGGAATGAGGACAGAAGGGGAAGAGGGTGGAATAGTTATGATTCTGTACTGCTTGGAATTCATTAATAACAATTTAACACACACACACAAATATAAATGTTTTGTGGTTAGTAGGTAAGCAGGTTGCTGCATTTTGGACCAAGGAAAGTGTCATGGACCTCAAAGGTACAGATACAGACTTCCTATAAGAAAATAACATATAGTGGGAAGGAATTTCAGACCTATACATCTGGAATCAACAGCCTCAATAGCTATAAGAAAGGTTTAGACACATGCTATCCATGGTCACCACACCTCAAAAAGGATATTGTGGAACTAGAGAAGGTGCAGAAAAGGGCAACCAGAGTGATTAAGGGGCTGGAACAAAGACCCTTACAAAACCAGGCTGCAACGTCTAGGCCTCTTCAGTCTGGAGAGACGGAGTATAAGAGGGGAACTGACTGAAGTATATAAAATCATGGATGGCATAGAAAAGGTGGATAGAGAACATTTCTTTTCTCTGTCGCACAATACTAGAACCAGGGGGCATCTATAAAGCTGATAGGTCGGAGAATAAAGTCTGACAGCGGGGAGTATTTCTTCACCCAGAGGGTCATCGGTTTATGGAATTCGCTTCTGGAAGAGGTGGTGACAGCAACCAGCCTGGATGGCTTTAAGGTAGGGTTAGACAAATTTATGGATGACAGATGTATCGATGGCTACTAGAATGAATGCCTAGGTTCATCTTTCAGGCTGGGGGACGACGACTGGGGCGCTTCTAAGTCCATTTGCTGGGATTTGAGAGCAGGAGAAAGTTTACCCTTGTCTCTGCTTGAGATGCCCATGGGCAATTGGTGGGCGACAGGATGCTGGACTAGATGGGCTGTGGCCTGATCCAGCAGGGCTCCTCTTATGTTCTCCTGTGTTCTTAGGCATGGAGGTCAGGTTCATCAACAGCTACTAGAATGGATACTGAGGTTGGGGAAACAGTAGGCATGGGCATGTATATTCGTACAAATTTATATGAATTCAGACACTCGTATACAAATCGAATGTTACGACATTCGTACATTGACTTTCATACAAACACAAATGTTTTGGAACATTCGTAGGAAGCTTCGGAACATCTGTGAAATGTAGAGGTGGGAAAGCGGCTGCATCAGTCACATCTGCAACGGATCCAGAGTGAATTCGACATGGTTTGAGAGCAGATTCAAAGTAGATTCAGGGCAGATTTGATGCTTTCAGAGTGGATATGTTATGGGATACGTATCAGATACATATCGGATATATATCGGATACATGTGCGCTCATATCAGATATTCATACAAATTTGTACAAATAGATTTGTATCAAATAGAATCCTTCTAAATTTGAAGGGGATCTATTCAAACAAATATGAATTTTCTTACATTCAATGTGAAACCAATCGAATGCAAAAAAAAAAAAAAAACCCATCTGTGCACATCCCTAAGGGACAGGTAGGGATGTCATCTGCAGGGAATCAAGAGCAGGTGAAGGTTTTGCCTTTGCTTTCTGTTTGCACATGCCCAGAATGCTGATAGTGGGTGCTGGACCAGATGGGCTGTGGCTTGACCCAGTGGGCCTTCTCCTAAGCTTTTACATAGCCAGAAAAATACAACTGGGCTAACACGCCAAACAAAACATTTCTAAAAAACATCTTAACTGGATCCAGGGTAAAGTGTCAGAAGAAGAGAATCTTAAAGCACAACTATCTGCCACATTTAAATGTACATTTACTTTCGCATTCCACCTGTCAGTCTACGAGAAGACCACAAAAGCATTTGGGGATATGCCATGGTTCAGAACCAAGATTGTTCTTCTTTTTAGAGGGTTAATTTGAAATTTAGTTTGGACTGCAGTGACCGGCTGGCCAGGCCACTGGTGGCCAGGCAGCCAGGCAGACAACCAACCAACCAACCAACCAACCAACCAACCAGCCAGCCAGCCAACCATTCAACCAACCCACCAACCCACCTACCTACCTACCTACCTACCAACCAACCAACCAACCAACCAACCAACCAACCAACCAACCAACCAACCAACCAACCAACCAGTGAGGTCAACTGACAACACATGAATAAATAAAACATTCTGGACAAAGACAGTCGTAGAAAAGCAGTATGTTAGCTCATTGGTTTGGTCTCCAGAGAACAGAAATGTTGGATGTTTGGATAAAACTTCTAAAATCTCATTCTCATTAACAGCCTGCTAAGAGAATAAATAAAACACGCGAAAGGGAAACTGGAACCCGATTCCACAGCTATGCATACACTCTGCGAGCGTTGAGAACATAGGAGGAACTGCTGCGGATGAAGGATCAAATGACTTATCTCCACAAAGGACCTACAACGGCGTCACAGTATTATTACAAGCTCCGAAATCCACTCCATAGGAAGAGTGGCAGCCTAAGGCTTGAACTTCTTTGATGGTAAATCTTGGACCAACACTGTTACTATTGCAGGGAACGTGAGCCAAAGAGCTGCAGAAGGCAAGAAAAACATCTCCTTTTGAAGTCTATATTCTGATATACTGACCCCACAGGCCAAATATTTATGGAAGGAAAAGGAAGTCGTCATTACATCACAGTGCTAATCGCAGCCTAATCCAATATCCACGCTCTTTCGGAGTGAACTTTCTGCCCTTGGCAGAATGTTGACAAACCAACCGGGATCTCATTACGTGAGATAATAAAATACGGAATCTGCCAACGAAAACACGCTGAACGGGGTTCATTTACACTCTGGATTCCCAGCAGAGGTTCTAAAAGCAGAAGGCAAACTTGCAAAAGAAACCCTATTGGGTTGGCAGAGCCGAGAACCTGCGAAGAAGGCTGCATTATTCGTATGACCCCAAAGCCCACCCCCCGTGTTCCTTCCCATCAAAGACTGGAACGGGCTCAGGGAAATCGGAAGACCTCTAAGCTTACTAGTTCCCTTTTTGGACCTGCGTCTGGTGACATTCATCTTTTCAAGTGAGAACTACAAAAAAGAGCCCACTGGTCACTGACTTAAAATGTCAGTGTCCTTGCTTGAAAGTAGGAAATGAGGTTCATGGATAGACACCGCAGAAGACTGCAACAGGAGTTCTTCGTTTAAGCCATCTGTACTGATACCACCACAGAGAAGTCAACATCAGCATCCCCAGATCCTTCAAGAATCAGAGGGAGAGAGCAGGTGAAACATATATTAATGACTACTAGAATGGATGCCTAGGTACATTTTCCAGGCTGGGGGGGACAGGCAGGATGGCTCTAAGGCCATTTGCTGGCATTTGAGAGCAGGAGAAGGTTTGCCCTTGTCTCTTCTTGAAATGCCCATGGGCAATTGGTGGGCCACCGTGTGCAATGGGATGCTGGACTAGATGGGCTGTGGCCTGATCCAGGAGGACTTCTCTTATGACAGGGCAGGATGCTTCTAAGGCCATTTGCTGGCATTTGAGAGCAGGAGAAGGTTTGCCCTTGTCTCTTCTTGAAATGCCCATGGGCAATTGGTGGGCCACTGTGTGCGATGGGATGCTGGACTAGATGGGCTGTGGCCTGATCCAGGAGGACTTCTCTTATGACAGGGCAGGATGCTTCTAAGGCCATTTGCTGGCATTTGAGAGCAGGAGAAGGTTTGCCCTTGTCTCTTCTTGAAATGCCCATGGGCAATTGGTGGGCCACTGTGTGCGATGGGATGCTGGACTAGATGGGCTGTGGCCTGATCCAGGAGGACTTCTCTTATGACAGGGCAGGATGCTTCTAAGGCTATTTCCTGGGATTTGTGAGCAGGAGAAGGTTTGTCCTAGTCTCTTCTTGAAATGCCCATGGGCAATTGGTGGGCCACTGTGTGCAATAGGATGCTGGACTAGATGGGCTGTGGCCTGATCCAGCAGGGCTCCACTTACGTTCTTAGTTATTATACCTGTCCTCCATGACTTTGTCTAATCCTTTGTTAAAGCTTTCACCACCTCTTCCAGTAGTAGATTCCATAAACTGATTACTCTCTGGGTGAAAAATATGTCCCCTCATCGGCCCTTCACCTTCATGAAAGCCAAGCAAATGCTTAAACCACAAACAAAAGCAGATTGATCATTTCTCTCTTCTTGCTTGGCTCAGTAATTCTGAAGACATCCTATCATTCATACAGAGGCAGAAGGAAAAGACACTGCTTGACACAAAAAAAGTTAGCAAACTACACCTGAAATCACTTCATAAGTCATCTGGCAATTCACTGATTCCACCACCAACTAAAGATCACTTGAAATATGGAAGACTGGGGCGGGGGAAAACCCCACGACAATCAGCAGTTTACATAGGGAAAACACTTTGGTTGGATCTTTGTGTTTCATCTCTTCAAACTAGGGGTGTGCACAAATGGAATTTTCGGGATTCGATTCGATTCATTTGAATTTTTCATTTGAATTTGCACTTACGAATGTCAACATCATTCGTAAAAGCCCGTACAGATCTTCCCCGGGCCCGTACACTTCTGTACACATCCGTACGCATCCCGTAGCTATCCTGCATACAACCTGTTTTCATCCCGTACGGATCCATACAAACGTGTACAGATGCGGGAATGATGCGAATCTTCAAGTATGCATCATGTGTGAACCCGTACACATACAAACGTCCAAATAATTCAGACGAATAGATCCAAAATGCAAAATGCAAATCAAAAATTCAAATTTAAGGACATTCAATTCGAATGTCAAAATTCGGTCGATTTGATTGCATTTCAAATGGATTCAAGTATTCGTGAATATTTCAACCCAAAGTCTGATACATTGTACACGTCACAGCTGGTTATACACCAAATATTTGATCCGTGGGACCAAGGCAAGGCTTCACACTGAACTGGATCCTTTCCCCAACATCCTTCTGGTTCAGCTGTGTGAATCGCTAACGCGTAGGGATACTCATGCTTCAGTTACACAGTTTAAGGAACACGGCAGAATGGAATGGAATAACCACAACTGCCCATCACAGTAATGCTGTCAGATTGACTCAACGGTCTAAATAAATTCCCATTAAAGCAAAACAAAAAGCCGAATTAAGAAATCTGCATCACACATCAATTCTGAAGGCTGGGGCGAGAAGAATCCTTTATTTTCTTTTTTCGGTGGCATGATTCACCTCACAACCTAAATTTGGCTTCCAGGACTCTCTCACACAAGATTAGATTAGATATGTTTATTGATTAGTCCAATTAGACCATATCAAAAGTATACATATACCAAAATACAAAAGAGTAATACACATCAGTTATACATAAAATCTAATAAAAGGCCGACTGGCACAACAGACAAAAAATCCCAAGTTTTTTGTTGTATTTAAAATATAGGCTGACTAAACTAAGTTATTAATCAATACAAAACTGAGGATCTCACACAAAAACAATGAGACAGTTCGGTCCTGTGGTTAGAGTGCTGAACTCTTATCTGTTAAGGCTCTCAGGTTGATTCTGCCCTGTCCACAAAGCCAGCTGGGTGACCTTGGGCTAGTCACAGATCTCTTTCTGAGCTCTCACAGCCCCACCCACCTCACAGGGTGTTCTGTTGTGGGGAGAAGAACAGAAGGTTTGTCAGCCGCTTTGAGTCCCCTTAAATGGGTGAGAAAAGTGGGGTAGAAAAGCCAACTCTCCTCCTCCTCCTCCACGAAGCCAGCTGGGTGACCTGGGCTAGTCACAGTTCTTTTTCTGAGCTCTCACCGCCCCCACCTACCTCACAAGGTGTCTATTGTGACAAGAACAGAAGGTTTGTTCCCTTAGGAATGAGAAATGTAGGGAATAAAAACGAGTCTTCTTCTCTCTTTCTCATCAAGAAAGGAGTCCAGTGCACCTTGACTACTGAAAGTGATTCTTCTAGACCTGGGACATTTGTCACTGGGATATCATCTCCCCCGAAAATCCAACTAAAATTGAACATAATGCGTCCTGGAACAAAGCTAGAGGTGCTCAGTCAGTCTAGAACAGCAGTTCTCAACCTTCCTAATGCCACGACCCCTTAATGGAGTTCCTCATGTTGTGGAGACCCCCAACCACGGGGGCAGAGCAGCTGGGAGGTGGGAGGGAAGGGCGGTGGGAGACTCATCATGACCCCTCTGAAAGGGTAATTAGACCCCCAAAGGGGTCCCGACCCCCAGGTTGAGAACTACTGGTCTAGACCCATAGACTATATAAGGGCAAACCAACCTAACAAAAGGAGAAGGCGTCGTAAATGATTTGGCCAAAAAATTCTCAGTTCCTGCCAGAAAATTCAAAATGTCCCCCAAACATTGGGAAATATATATATATTTCCAAACACCAGAAAGTAGCTGTGGCTCACCTCTAACCCAATTCAGCGTGACATGTAAACGCACCGTGATTGAAATTTAAAAGGCATCTATTCAGTGCCCGTGATCATACGAACGGGTTTGTTGAGATCTGAAAAATAATCTTAGGAGATTCAGCCCGTTCCAGGATGCTGTCCATAACCGTGATCCTCTGGGACAATTGAACGAGCAACGATTTATACAACACACCTATGAGAACATTTTAAAGCAAGCTGGGATCTCAACTTCTTCACTGATGACTTCACCTCCCTGAACAAAAACAGCCCGGAGAACTCAATTTTCCTTTATTGCAACATATATAAAATAAGAGACTGGGAAGGGGGTGGGGGGGGCGAGAGAAGGAAAGAGAAAGAGAGAAGCTTTCCGTGCGCAGTCGGAGAGAATTGCCAACGCAGCAGTTTGAATCCAGATTTCACTGTAGGAGCTGATAAGCAAAAGTCTAATCAGACGGAGAAGAGAAGAATTCATTCTCCTAAGATGTAGACCCTTGAAAACAGCTTGGAGGCAATACCACCAGGACACAGAATTGGACGGCTTTGCATTATTTTCTCAGTCTTTGCAATGAATGTGAACGAAAACCATCCCAAGGTAGACACAGTTCGTTTTTTCAAAGCAACTGCATCTATTTCAAATATTTCCATACCACCTTTCACAAATAAAAGCTGCTAAACCCACAAGTTGCATTCAAATATTGTGAAAACCGTGAATTGGAAAGGAACATTTCTTAAATTTTGTTCAAACGTAGTCACGGATACAGCCCCCAACATGGGAATGCGCAAACAGAGAGCAGGGAATCCGGTTTACGTTCTGCCCTTCTTTACTCATCAAATTCTTCCAACCTGTCTCTCCTTAACTGTATCTTAGGGTGTTTTTTCACTGTCAAAAAGTACCCATTTTTGCACCCATTTAGGACCCATTTGGGTGTGAGCAAGATGATCCCATTTCCACCACGGCACCCATTTGGGACCCAATTGTTTCCACTGCCATGGGGGAAATCCGGATCTAATGGGTACATTTTGGCCTTTAATCCAGATTTTCTGTAGACTTCATTAATGGGGTCTACAATGGGGTCTTCTGCCAGAAAATCTGGATTATAGGGAGCCTGTTTCCACTGGAAACAGGCAATGGGGTCCAAAGGAGGCTAGGGGGAGGGGATGCACCCATTGGGGGCCCCCTAAACCTAGGCTCCGAAGTCACTTTGAAGCCACTTTGAAGCCACTTCAAAGCCACTTCAAAGTCATTTTGAAGTCATTTTGAAGTCATTTCAAAGTCTGTGCAAAATAGCTCTGGAGTGCCTTTGAAGTCTGTGCTGATCTTCGGAGTGAACTTCGGGGTGACTCCAAAGTGACTCCAAAGTCATTTCGAAGTTCACTTGAAGATCAGCACAGACTTCAAAGGCACTCCAGAGCTATTTTGCACAGACTTCGAAATGACTTCGAAATGACTTCAAAGTCAATTCGAAGTGGCTTCGAAGACTGCACCCCCCTGACCCCCGAAACACCTGGGGTAATGGACTGACCCCTTGGGGGTCGATCCGGATTCCCCACATCAATGCAAAGCTGTTTCCACAGCAGAGGTGTCAGCACCCATTGCTAATGGGTGCTGCACCTCCCGTGGAAACACATTGGGTGCTTCCCTTAATCCGGATCTACTAGATCCGGATTAAGGCATGTACCCATTCCTTAGATCTGGATCTTCTCTGCACTGGTGGGTTTTCCAGCAACAGTGCATTTAATCACCTTATCAATGGAGCCGCTATCGTCAATCCATCCAACATTCATGCGTGGAGGCCAAACCCAACGGCCACATGTGTGCAGTGGTGGCAACCTCCTTTCCAGGTATTCAGAGCAAGTGGTAATGGCAGAAGTACAATATTCCACATTATTGCTAGAACCACCATCTGGAGGTGGCCTTCAGGAGAGCTGCAATGGGTGTTGTCAAACTGACTTCTCCACTGCAAGGCCTAAGACCAAATCCCTTTCTCTGAGATCCAAAGCTGGAGATGCCACCATGACATTCACTGGGATTAATCCACTGGCAACTGCAAAAAACAAGCTCTGACCACCCCCTGATCTGCCTCTCTCTCATGGATAGGGATACCTCTCTCAAAAGCATTCAAGTTTCCTTCATGTTAGGACCAATCCACCGGACGAGTTCAAGGAGGCGGATCGATACGCACTGGTTACAGATGTTTTGATCTGGATTCCTCCTCCACAAAGCAGGGAATCAGGATGGGTGGGTGAAAGGTCTCCTTCTGCACCTATCATTGAGCTGGGCCTATTTATGTAATTTTTCTTCAGCATCTGTGGAGATGATGAGAATTCGCCAGCCCCGGGCAACAGGTCACTCCACTCAGGGCAGTCAATATTTGACAGGAGGGTCAAAGGTCACACCAAAGGTGCCAAGCCATTCTTGAGGGAAGCCAGGCCCTTGCATATTTGCCTTACTGAAAGCTTTCTCCGCCTGGCCTAAAGGCATTCTGGTTTTCTGGATGCGTCAAGCAAGACTTGGCGGCATTGTTCAGCAGGCAATGGTGAAACTGAATGTCATACAAGGCGGATTCAGCCAAAGGACACATAACAACGAGAGCCCATTCCGTCCACGTAGTGTTTTCCCCTCGCTTTTGACATGAAACACTGAAGAAAAACACAGCGAGAACAAAACACCTAAAGAGAACCTGGAGTTCTTAAGAGTTTCCAAATTGACCGCTGCAAGCTTCCAAGACAAAGGGTTCAAGCACAGAATGAAGATCAGGCGCTTTGGAATTCCCAGAAGGTTCCCTCCATTGGATAGTCAAAAATGGACTTCCTGTCACCACCAGTCTATCATTTTGGTGGAAAGCAAGGCTGATGCTCTCTTTTAACCCAAATAGGGGTTCTATTAAGGGAAGATGTTCAAGGCAGGCATCTCACATGCTATCCTGGTGCTCTTGCTTGGCATGGTCCAGGTCTCTCAGGTCTCTTCAACGGTGGAGGATTTATATAATGCAGGGATATGTCCTCAGAATATCATTCCACCTTTATCCCCTGCGAGCAATCTATCATTCCTGCATGGCCAGAAGACACCTTATTCCCAAATTATTATGGTACACAAGAGAAGCCCAGGTCCTTCTGCTCCAAAGGGCAGTCCCCAGATGAGACAAGGGCCCATCCATCTTAGGCTACAAGTGGAACTGATGTTCTCTGTGGCCCAGCAACAATTCTCTTGGCTAACTCCAATGCCCATACTTGCTTCCAACATTGCCAGGCTGTACTTGAAGAGCAAAGCACGAGACTTTGGAAATCTGTAGGCAGTCACCTTTGCAAGAAAAGGGTTTACGGAAAGAAGAAATTCATAAAACCGGCCGCAGCCCATCTAGTCCAGCACCCTGTCTTACACGGTGGCCCACCAATTGCTTCTGGGCATCTCAAACAGAAGACCTTAGAGAGATCCTGCCTTTCTCTTCAACCCAGAGGCAGCAGTTAGGCATTCCAGGAGCCATTGATACACCAGTCCTCCATGACTTTGCCTAAATCTTAAAGCTATCCTGGTCAGTTGTTGTCACCACCTCTTCTAATAATAACGTTCACAGATCAAACTGTTTGCCGTTGTCTGATCTGACTCTCCTACCTTCAGCCCCCTGGCTCTAGTGTTGTGTGTTAGAGAAAAGAATCCTTCTCCATCCACCTTTTCCATACCATGCATGATTCTATGCACTTCAGTGAGGTCACTTCTCAACAAGGGCTGCCTCTCAAGGCTGAAAATGACATGCTTGATCTTGAAGCAAGCACAAATGCAGCAGGCCCAGGACCCCTCAGGAGCTTACTTCCTGTAAGGTAGGCAATCACTTCCTGCTATAATCTAACACGGTGATGGCCAACCTATGACACGCGTGTCACAAGCGACACGCCAAGCCCTTTTGGGTGACACACATGGCCATCCTGGCACCTGGGCATGTAGTGCTTGCTTGTTCTTGAAGTGTACAAAATACCAACTTTCAATTGAAGATTTAGCAACAAAAGTCATTAATGTAAAGAATTATTTGTTTTTGCTTTTAATAAAATACATATATCAAAAACATAACTTTTTTTACTAGAGCCACAAATATCACAAAATTATGGATATTTCTAGATGTGACACAGCACCCGAGTTAAGCTAGGTTTTCTTGTGAATTTTGACACACCAAGCTCAAAAGGTTCACCATCACTGATCTAACATCTCATTTTTCCATAGTGACCAACAGGACGGGAGGTGAATGGACAGAAGAGCGACCAAGAACCACCTGTTGCGGCCTGAGTATGGCCCAAGGTCCTTCCAAACTCTGCTACTCATGGTCTACTTTCAGCTTTGAAACACTTGTAGCTAATAAAACATCACCCCTAAAATTGGAAAGTGTCACTGCGAATCTTCCAAAGCAATAGACTAGAGATGTGCATGGATGTTCATAACATTTGATATTCGTACAAATTCGTACAAATACATTTGTAAAATACTGTCATGCCCTGTTCAGCCTCATCAGAAGAGGAGGATATGCCTGCAATGCGACCACAGGCTGAGGAGCAACCACAGCATGGCATTGCAGGCATGGAAGGGCTAAGGCCGGGTCCAGGTGAGCAGCCAGACAGCTATGGTGATGAATCACCAGCAGTGAGCCTAATCAAAGGCTCTCTCATCGCTTGCTTAGGCAGCAGAAGCAGGTGAGACGGAGATCAGAGCGATTAGCCCAGCTGCACCGCGGGTGTGGCACTGACTCCTCTATTTAAGAACAAGCTCACATTGCCTCAAGTTGCTGCAGACAACGTCTTAGCAGCCTCTTGTTACCTGAGCTTGAAATCCTGGACTCCTTGTGACCTGCTGACCCTTTGGACTGCCTGACTCTTGCTGACTTTCTGGACTCCTAGACGCCGGACCGGAACTGACCTCGAGAATGCCTGTAACCCTTGGGACTGAGTAGCTATGCAAGTATTTGCCTGTTGCCTGACCGGCCTGAGACGTGACACATATAGAATCCTACCACATTCAAAGGGTACATTCATTCGTTCACATCCCTAAAATAGGCCCAAGATACAGAGCATCTTTTGAATGCATGGGGGAAATGGATCGACACAACATGCTCTACCCACTTTTGCTCTTCATGTATGGAAGTCTATAGATCCTCACTGATAAATGGAAATTCCATCAAACAGTAGAAATAATAATAATAAACCCAATCTGAGAAGCGCAACTCTGAACGTCACTTCTGCAGTCTTCCGCAAAACACTGGATGATTTTGAAGCATAAAGTGTCCTGTAGACAGGAAACCCAACTCCATGCATTAGCAAACTAAAAGCCCTATAAAGTTACGTACATCTTTTGTCCGCAGCAGCTCATAAATTACAGATCCAGACTACTAAATCCCATTACGGAGCGGCTTTAAGGGGTGTTCCAATGCAAAACAAGAGGCGCACGGCTGCTCCAGATCTCTAAGCCAGGACTTAATGCCTGACAAATAATCTACACGGAGGGAGGGGCCCGGCCTTCGAGGCCTCCATGAATAGCGATTTCCACATGCCCCAGCCAGTCTGGGAAGACATGTGCCAAGAGGCTAAGTCAAGTACATGGCAGAGAACCGATAGCATGTCAGGTATTGTACCGTGCGCACAGGAGGGAGGGAACATGACCTCTTCCCAAAGATGTGTTCCAGCACTTGCAATTAGTCATGCTGCAAAATCTCAGCCAGGTTGCTGCTTTATTTTATCAAACCATGAAGCACTGAAATCATGTAAAGTGTTGACGTTCAGGTCATAAGCTACTTCAGCAGTGGCCCAGAAGCACACATAAGCTTCCTATAAAGAGTCTGGAAAAGCGGTACGTTAGCAGAATCACACAACACTGGACCATGCCAGCAAGCTCAAGAGTTCACAACACCAAAGACAACAGGTTCCATAAGAACATATCCAGTGTCCTACCGGATCAGACCAAAGGTCCTTGAAAAGCAACACAAATGGAAGCCATCAGACAGCCTGCTCTGTGTTCCCTTCTGTAGGGTTTTAGACACTGTTTTTCTAACATATTCAGATGCCTGGGGGGAGTGGAGAAGGAGAAGGAGAAGGAGTTAGGAGGAGGAGTTAGGAGTTAGGAGTAGGCACTACCGGCCACGGCATCCACCTGAGCTTCAAGCGTTAGTGCAGAGTCTAGGAGTACCCCCAGATTATGCACCTGTCCTTTCCAGGGCATTGCAACCCCATCAAGGACAGCTTCCAACTACACAGACCTGAGACCCTGTGACATACACCACCTCCATCTTGTCTGGATTCAGCTTCAATTTATATATTATGTCTAGTATCCATATGTATCTGATATGTATCCTGTAACATACAATATCTGTTCTAAAAGTGCCAAATCCGCCATGAATCCACTTTGAATCCGCTCTCAATCCATGTCAAATGCACACTGGATCCGTTGCAGATGTGACTGGCACAGCCACTTTCCCACCTCCCCAGTTCACAAATGTGCCCAAAGCATTCATACACATACGAATGACAATGTACAAATGACATAACTAACATTTGATTTGTATACAAATGTCTAAATTCACATGAATTTGTACGACTATCAACTGTTACGAATATTCGCGCACATCCTTAATCATGTGCTCTCATTTGTCAAGCCATGAATCTTCCTCAAGGACAATGTGCTAGGACTACAGCTCATCAGAACCCATGTTCGCCCTGTCAAGGCAGGAAGCGGTGAGGAAGCAGGTCAAGAGAAGAGGTCCACAACAGCTTTCATGCATGTAATATTTTGCCCAGGTCAACCAGGGTGGACACATTTTGACTCTCCATATGTTGTGGAACCATATCTTCCATAGCATCTTGCCAACCCTGGCCAACGGCAATGAACAGTAGCAACTAAGCCTCCACAATATCCAGAGGGCCACCTGAGACTTGAAGGAGGAGGAGAAGGAGAAGGAGAAGGAGAAGGAGGAGGAGGAGAAGGAGAAGAAGGAGAAGAAGGAGGAGGAGGAGGGGGGAAAGGAGGAGAGTTGGCTTTTCTACCCCACTTTTCTCACCCATTTAAGGGGACTTCAAGCCGCTGACAAAGCTTCTGTTCTTCTCCCCACCACAGACAGCCTGTGATAGCTCAGAAAAGAGACGTGACTAGCCCAAGGTCACCCAGCTGGCTTTGAGGGGGAGGGCAGAATCAAACCCGCTATTCCCAGATAAGAGTCTGGCTCCCTAACCACTAGACCTAACTGGCTCACACCTGGGAAAGCACCTGGGAAAGCTTGTGATTTCCTGTTTCCGCCACCTGAAACATCACTTCCACTTGTTCCACTTCAGCCCAAGCTCTGCCTGGTCTGTTTCAGCTTTCCTTCAATGCACAATTTGCAAACTTGGGCTTGCTCCCAGGCTCACAAAAAGGCAAGCAGTTAAGAAAACCATGGCCAAGAGGCAATAGTGCTTCTGTTAATCTCAGATTTCTCCCTCTTTCTCTTTCTCTTTCCTTCACACACACACACACACACACACACACACACACACACACACACACACACACACACACACACCTTGCTAATGGATGGAACTTGCGAAAGGAGAACTTTCTGAACTTGGCCGATGCTTCAAGCCCCCACTCAACACCAAGGCCCTCAGCCAAAGAGATGAAGGGAGAAAGGACAATTTCTGGCAAATCACACCACAAGCTGTTTTTATGACTATTCCATACTCCACTCAGGAGGGCTAATTCTACCAGGAAATTAATACTCATTGAATTTACAGAGCTGGGAAGTGGTACCCAACAGACTTCACAAATTAGAATCCATCTTGGGTGTGGAGGACATTAATTCTGTTCCTGGAAGGAGGCCCTTGAGGTGAGGAGGACATAAGCAAAGCCCTGTGCAGGCATTTGCATTCAGCACCACTGGGGTCCTACCTGCCACTAGCTCTTTGGCCTCTGGAGACGTTCCAGAACGCAGAGCAAGAGATGTGAACACATAGGTCACTGAGATGATATTCTGAGGTAAGAGACTGGTTTAAACAGGCGCTGACAACCTTCCACGTTACTTCTGCTACACCTGTGTAGAGCTAGACAAATTGATGGACAACAGATGTATCAATGGCTACTAGAATGGATGCCTAAGTACATCTTTCAGACTGGCGGGGGGGGGGGAGAAGGATGCTTCTAAGTCCATTTGCTAGGATTCGAGAGCAGGAAAAGGTTTGTCTTTGCCTCTGCTTGAGATGCCCATGAGCATTTGGTGGGCCACCATGTGCGACAGGATGCTGGACTAGATGGGCTGTGGCCTGATCCAGCAGGGCTTCTCTTATGTTCTTATGTACTCGGGCGTGGGGTGGGAGGAGGCTACATTAGTGTTTGCTTAGATAAGAAAGGCCTGTTTTGAACCTTTAAAATTATCACAGGGGAAGGGAAAGAGAGAGATAAGAGGAGCCCTGCTGGATCAGGCCACAGGCCACCTGGTCCAGCATCCCATCTCACACAGAGACCCAACAATTGCTTTTGGGCATCTCAAGCAGAAGACAAAGACAAAACCTTCAACTGCTCTTGACTTCCCACAAGTGGCCTTTGGAAGCATCGTGCCTGACTCTACAATCTGGAGATGGTACCTGGGCATCCATTTTAACAGCCATTGATACACCTGTCCTCCATGAATTAACAGAAGCCCTACGGGATCACTCCACAGCCAGTCCAGTCCGGCATCCTGTCTCACACAGTGGCCCACTAATTGCTTCTGAGCATCACAAGGGCAAAACCTTCACCTGCTCTCCATTCCCTGCAAAGGGCCTCCAGAGACATCCTGTCTATCTTTCCAGCCTGGAGGAAGTACCTAGGCATCCATTCTCGTAGCCACTGATATATGTGTCCTCCATGAATTAAAAGTCAAGTCCTGTTGGATCAGGTCACAGCCCATCTAGTCCAGCATCCTGTGTCACATATTGGCCCACCAATTCCTTCTGGGCATCTCAAACAGAAGACTATGGCAAAGCCTTCACCTGCTCTCTACTTCCTACATATGGCCTTTAGAGACATCCTGCCTGTCTCTCCAACCCAGAAAAACATGGACTCTGATATCTGACTCTGATAAACCTTAGACTCATGGTGGATCACACCAGCATCCTGCTTCCTCTAGGAACCCAATGGGGTCTAGAGGAGGTTAGGGGGAGGGGGGTACCCATGGGGGGGGAGCCCCAAAACCTAAGCTTCGAAGTCATTTCAAAGTCATTTCGAAGTCACTTCGAAGTCTGTGCAAAATAGCTCTGGAGCATCTTTGAAGTCTGTGCTGATCTTCAGAGTGAATTTCGAAGAGACTCCGGAGTGACTCCGAAGATCAGCACAGACTTCAATGGAGCTGTTTTGCACAGACTTCGAAGTGACTTCAAAATGACTTCGAAGTGACTTTGAAGCCACTTCGGAGATTGCATCCCCTGTCCCCCTCAGACACCTGGGGTGACAAGCAGACCCCTCATGGGTAGATCCGGATTTCCAAATGGGTGCTCCGGTGTTTCCATGGCAGGGAGGCTAGCACCCATTGCTATTGGGTGCTAGACCACCCATGGAAACACATTGGGTACTTTCCTTAATCCGGATCTACTAGATCCGGATTAAGGGAAGTACCCATCCCTTAGATTTGGATCTTCTTTGATCTGGATTAAAGGAGCGCAGTGGGGAAACATCCTATGAAGCTGATGAGTAGGAGAGTCAGATCGGACAAGGGGAACGATGTCTTCACCCAGCGAGTCATCAGTGTATGGAATTTAGTACCAGAAAAGGTGACGACAGCAACCAGCCTAGATGGCTTTAAGAAAGGGTGAGACAACTTCATGGCAGACTGGTATATCAATGGCTGCTAGAATGGATGCCAAGTTATCATCTTCAAGTTGGAGAGACAGGCAGGATGCCTCTACAAGCGATTCGCACTTGAAGGTTTGGTCAGTTTGGTCTTGTGATCAGAGAGCAGGAATCTTATCTCGTAGTTATCGGGTTTGACTCTGCACTCCTTTGTGAAGCCAGCTGGGTGACCTTGGGCTAGTCACAGCTCTCTTTCTAAGCTCTCACAGCCCCACCCACCTCACAGGGTGTCTGTTGTGGGAGAATAACGGAAGGTTTGACAGCAACTTTGAGTCCCCTTGAATGGGAGAGAAAAGTTGGGTATAAAAGCCAACTCTCTTTCTCCTTTTCTTCTGCTTCTCTTTCTTTGTCTTCCGCTTGAGAATGACCAGAAACAACTGATGAGACAGAATGTTGGAGTAGACAGACTGTGGCCTGACCCAGCAGGGCTCCTCTTATATTTTTACGATGTAGAACCAGACCAAGAGTGTGTGAACGCTCCATCACCTTTCCAGCTTTCCCCATTTGAATGCGTACCCCTCTAAAACCTTCCCTGTTGCATCCATGTCCCCATTATCTTTCCGGGCTCCCTCTTTCAAGTGGCCCAAGTCAGGCGATTCCCACAAGCCGTGTGCTTCTTCTGCAGGCCTTTTAGGACAGAGGACCACTCTCCTCTCGGCGGGCCAAGTCTGGCTCAAACATGATTGGCCAATTGTGTCCACGCGCCAATCCTACTGGGACGACCCATGTGTCTTCCATCTTGGAGACCTAGGAGGCTGGGAAAGCAGGCCAATCTGCTCAATGAAGAATCGCATGACCATTGGCAATGACCTGGCCCCGCCCCCCGGACGATGAGTTGCCCAACAGGTAAGAGGAGGCTGTGAATGCCACATAGGGAAGCTGTGGGCCTGTGATGGGACGGGGGTGCTGAACACTGGGGCCTCACAAGCTGCAGATCAATTGGTTTGCATATCTCTGTTTCACAGATGAGCATTTCTTCTGTATAACCCCCCTACAGCCCCTTGTCCAGATGTTGCAAAGCAGAGCGTGAGGAAAAGGAATATACAATAGTAAATCAATCCAGACATCCAAAGCAAGCGAGCAAAACTGACCTCTGCTTCGAATCTCCACTCCACTCCATGATTCACAACACAGAACCACAGCAAACTGGCATTTAAGGTAAAACTGTTTTAAGCTAACAGTAACACTCGGTTTATTTCAATATCTGCTCTACAAACAGTTTGCCCTACATGAAAATATTTCCCAGGCCTTTGAGCCGGATCGGAACAAGAGCACTGCAGGTCTGTTCAGGCCTACAGAGGGGGAAGGAAGAGACAGGCATGGGCCTAAGACCATTTTCTATCATCCCGTATAAAGTATTAGGAGGCTCAGGCTTGGAAGCGGCTCTTGGCCTTAAACCTAAACAGCTTATAGCTTTATAGCAAAGATGAGGTACCTCAGGATCAGGGCCAAACGCAACCATTCAGTGCTTTGCATAAGGCCCTTGGGAGCCCCCCAAGCTATAACTCTTACCAGTTCTGCTTCACATCCTCCTCAACTTCCTTTTCTGGCCAAAATGTGCTCCTGAGCTGCCATAATGTCTCTTGCTGGCCAGAACTGAGGGGAGGGAGAGGGAGAGAAAGACAGAGTAAGGAAGGAAGACAAAGGAAGAAACAGAAAGGGAAAGGAAGAAAGAGAGGAAGGAAGGAAGGGAAAGGTAGAGAAAGGAAGGAAGGAAAGAAGGAAGAGGGAGGGAGGGAGAGAGAGAGAGAGAGAGAGAGAGGGAGAGGGAGAGAGAGGGAGAGAGAGAGAGAGAAAGAAAGAAAGAAAGAAAGAAAGAAAGAAAGAAAGAAAGAAAGAAAGAAAGAAAGAAAGAAAGAAAGAAAGAAAGAAAGAAAGAGGGAGGGAGGGAGGGAGGGAGAGAGAAAGAAAGAGGGAGGGAGGGAGGGAGGGAGGGAGAGAAAGAAAGAAAGAAAGAAAGAAAGAAAGAAAGAAAGAAAGAAAGAAAGAAAGAAAGAAAGAAGAGAGAGAGAGAGGAGAGAGAGAGAGAGAGAGAGAGAGAGAGAGAGAAAGAAAGAAAGAAAGAAAGAAAGAAAGAAAGAAAGAAAGAAAGAAAGAAAGAAAGAAAGAAAGAAAGAAAGAAAGAAAGAAAGAAAGAAAGAGGGAGGACATGGACCAGGAGAGAAGAGCATATGAGCAAGTGCCTGAGCGCATGAGAAAGAAAGGCAAAGGGTCGGTGCAAGAGTGTACGAACACATTTAAGTATCTGCATTTTATCCAGCCCTATACTCGAAGGTCTCAGGGCAAGTTACAGCAATAAAAGAAAATATAAAATAGGCAGAGCAGAAACAAAACAGTGCCTGGAAGAGGGGAGAGCAGCCGCTGTTCCCCAGCCAAAGTCCAGGGTAAACAGGTGCGTCTTCACTGATCTCCTGAGCAAACAATGTGAAGGTGCCCTGGTGCGCCTCAGGGGGAGATTATTCCGTGGTCTCCACATGCACACTTGAGAGAGAGAGAAGGAATATTTTGTGCAGCGGGCAAGTATCCTATTCTTCAAAGGTACATTTGCATCCATTGCTCCTGCCCTCCTCCAGCACCCGTGGCTTTTGTTCTCCCCTCACACCTGACACTCCCGGCCCCACAGTGCCAAGACCAAGTTGTTAGGGCCAAGAGTTGGCTTTTCTACCCCGCTTTTCTCACCCGTTTAAGGGGGCTCAAAGCGGCTGACAAACCTTCTGTTCTTCCCACCACCGCAGACACCCTGTGAGGTAGGTGTGACCCAAATTTTCAAATCTATTCATTCAAATTATTCAGACACTCGTATGTGTATGGTTTCGTACATGATGCGCACTTGCGCGTACGCTTTGTTCCCATATCCGAACGCATTTGTACAGATCCGTACGGGCTGAAAACGGGTTGCATATGGTATGGATATGGGATGCATACAGATGTGTACGGATGAGTAATAATGCGCACAGGTGCAGACGAATGTTGACACTCGTAATGTGCAAATTCAAATCGAAAATTCAAACGAATATTTGAATTTGCTTAATTCGAATTGAATTTGGGTAAATTCAAATTTTAAAGATTCAAATCACATCAAATTTTTGGATATTCAATTCAAATTGAATCGAATCCTGAAAACTGCATTCGTGCATATCCCTAGAATGTACTTAATGTCTTGTTTGTATATGGGTTTTCCTGTAAGCCACCCAGAGATATTGGGATATGGGGCAGGAAATACCTACCTACCTACCTACCTACCTACCTACCTACCTACCTACCCACCTGCCTGCCTACCAACCAACCAACCTACCTACATACCTACATACATACATAAGGCTGCCAAAATAGATCTCCCTAGGAGCAATGAGGCTAGAAACTTAAATTTCTGGCTGTGGGTGCGCTCACTTCAGGCTCTGGAGCTCACTCCAATTTGGGAGCAGCACAGGGCCTGTCCTGAAACACGCCATCCAAGCGTGGATGACTGAACAGCTCCAAACGCCACAACTGCAGAAACCGCCCAGGTCTAAGGATAACTCAACAAAAGGGCCTCCATTTTGGAGAGAGTCAGTCCAAGCTGTGTTGTGGCCGTTTTGAGGGGGGCCATATAACAAACACAGATTCAGTGCACCAGTGAGCTCAGGGCACCAGCAAGACCCCACAGATCAGCTGGGTGGAGAGATCTTTCCCTCATTCTTTTCAATGAAGCATAGAACCCGCTGCTGGCACACGGAACATTTGCCAGCGCAGAACTGCAATTTCGTTTACAGAAGACAAGCATGAAGAAAACATGGCAGCCGCTCTGAGGGCAAAGGGGTAGGCGGTAGGGTGATGTGCCGTACCATCCGGAAGCAGCTTGCAAGAGAGAGCATCATCAAGGTCTCTGGCAGTTGACGGGTCAATGGTGAAGATGCATTCTTCTCTATCAAAAAAAAAAAAAAACAGGGAGGAAAAAAACACAATTTATTTCATTTCATTTTTTCATTTTTTTAAAATTTGTTTACCACCTTTCCAACAGAAAACATAATGCAAAGTAATAATCAAAACATTATAAAAATACATTATAAAAATTGCCCATCATACAAAACATAGCAAAATAAGCCAAAACATTAAAATGTTCAAGGCATCAAAACATTATAAAAATACATTATAAAATTTGCCCATCATACAAAACATAGCAAAATAAGCCAAAACATTAAAACGTTCAAGGCAGTTACAACAAAGAAAAAATACAATATGTATGATTCATTATAAAATTACATATCGTAATACATAATAACATTCAATATATTATAAAATAGTACACTACAAAATCACCCAAAATTGTGGGGGAAATGTAGCAGGCACCTCAGTGCAGCGAGGAAGGGTATTGTACATGCTGATAACCATCAGGAACTTCGCAAAATGGGAGTCAGCTTCTGATTATTTACTGAAGGATATAAAAGCACCTACCCACGCCTTAAAATCTGCAGGGGAGTCCGTCCTTCTTGTACCACCGCCCTCAATATCAAAAGGAGTGGGCCCCTGGGATAGGGCCTTTTCAGTGGTGGCTCCCAGACTGTGGAATAGTCTCCCTCCTGAGGTGCGTCAGGCACTGTCACTCTGGGTGTTTTTCCACTGTCAAAATGTACCCATTTTTGCACCCATTAAGGACCCATTTGGGTGCGAGCCGGATGACCCCATTTCCACTACGGCACCCATTTGGGACCCGATTGTTTCCACTGCCGTGGGGGAAATCCAGATCTAATCGGTACATTTTGGTCTTTAATCCGGATTTTCTGTAGACCCCATTAATAGAGTCTACAATGGGGTCTTCTGCCAAAAAATCCGGATTAAAGGGAGCCTGTTTCCACTGGAAACAGGCAATGGGGTCCAAAGGAGGCTAGGGGGAGGGGATGCACCTTTGGGACCCCCCCCCCAACATTGGCTTCAAATTCAATTCAAATTCAATTTGAATTCAATTCAAAGTCACTTCGAAGTGATTTTGAAGTTAACTTCAAAGTGACTTCTAAGTAACTTTGAAGTTGACTTCGAAATGACTTCGAAGTGACTTCGAAGACTGCAACCCCCCCACACACACACCTCAAAACACCTGAGGTAATGGACGGACCCCTTGGGGGTAGATCCGGATTCCCCAGATGGGTGCAAAGGTGTTTCCACAGCAGGGGTGTTAACACGCATTAGCAATGGGTGCTACACCTCCTGTGGAAACACACTGGGTGCTTCCCTTAATCCAGATCTACTAGATCCGGATTAAGGATTGTACCCATTCCTTAGATCTGGATCCTCTTAGATCCGGATCTAAGGTCTGCAGTGGAAAAACACCCTCCGTGTGTTCAGAAGACCTGTGAAGACGGACCTCTTTGCCCTGGCCTTTGGCTAAATAAGAGAACGGCTTTTCCTCACCACATCCAGGCACAGTTATGGTTTTAAAGCATTCATTTTAAATGTTGTAACCCATCCTGAATATTCTATTTGAGTTGCTTCAAATACTCAAAAATTTGATTTGATTTGAATTATTTAAATTCAAATTTAAAATTCAATTCCAATTAAGCAAATCTGAATCCATTCGTTCAAATTTTTTATTCGAATTTGCACTTACGAATGTCGACAACCTGCGTAGATGCCTGTACGCACCTTCCCAACATCCGTACGCATCCATACACGTTCGTATGCATCCCGTAGTTATGCTGTACGCAAGCCGTTGTCATCCTGTATGGATCCGTACAAACACGTACGGATGCGGGAAAGGTGTGGATCTTCAAGTACGCATCGTGTACTAACCTGTAGACGTACGAATGTCCGGATAATTCGGACGAGTAGACCCAAAATTCAAAGTTTGATTCAAGTGTTTAAATTCGAATTTCAGGGCATTCTATTTGAATTTGGGAATGTCGGAATTTGGCACATTCGATCGAATTTCGAATGCCTACGAATATTCATTCACATCCCTACTCTGGATATAGGGTTGGATAAACATTTAAATAAATTATAAGGACCTGAGCAACGAGCCAGAACCGCCTCCATTCTGGATTCAGGCAGAAGCGATGTGATCTCTCTTATCCTTAGTGCTGGGAATGTGGGTTGACAGTGTTAGCTAACCACGCAGGGGTGCTACAAGAAAAGGCAAGGCAGCAACCCACAAAAGCCTTCATAACAGAACAGTAATACTGGGTGTGGGGAGATAGCAGCTGTAGATCAGTGGTAGAGCACATTGCCTGGGAAGCAGAGGGCTGCTGGTTCAATCCCCACTGTCTCCCTGGAAGCAGGCAATGGTAAACCTCTTCTGTATCTATGCCAAGAAAACTGCATGGAGGGGCCCATGGAGCATGGAGCGGCTGTAGCTCAGCAACAGAGCAAACTATGTGGAAAGTAGAAGGTCACCAATTCGGTCCCCAGCCTCTTCCCAGAAATAGGCAATGGAAAACCACTTCTATATCTCTGCCAATAAAACTGCACAAGGGGGCCCATGCAATCAGCCAGATCTGGCCCAGAAGAGGATTGTGGACTGTGTTCAAGATATATGCAAGCACCTAAGCTCACTTGCTTCTGTTTCCTCCATTATTCAACCCATGGTTGGTTAACCTGAGGCCTAGGGCTGGTAAACTTCAGGTACAGGTGAACCATTCGCATTTGCCGGGAGGTAAGCTCCCCCAAAGCGTCCATTGCTGGCCAGAAATGCAAATGGTCCTTCTGTTTACCAGCCCATACTGGTGCCTCTGAAGCCGGAAGTCCCACCTCTCACCGCTGCGATTGGCTGCTCGGACGCCATCACGAGAGGAGCATGTTCGATCACAGGCTAACCCGCAACCGAACACCCCTCTCATGAGCATGGGTGATTGACTGATTACGGCACGGGTGAGCAACCGATCATGGCCACCACCGTGCCTGCCCAGATGCCAGGGTCCCCACTGAACAAATGCAACACACTGGATGCAGAGCGAATGGTCACACCGCCGGACACTCCAGGTAAGCTTCGGGGGAACTCTCAGACGCCTCTGGAGACGAAAGCTTGGAACCCATAGCACGCCCTTCCCTGCTTCTTCTTCACCAGCAAACGCAAACCAGGCGGAGATCACAGCATTTGCCCCACCTGCGTCAGCAAGGGCGTGGTGCTGCTTCCCCTACTAAACTGAGCAGCACACGCAAAGCCAGTGTTGCAGACAACTCTGATGCAACTCCCGCCCTGCCTGTATTCTGACTCTTGGACCCACTTGTGACTTTGCCGTATCTCCGGAACTCTGACTTTGGGACTGAACTGACGCTGACTACTTCCGAGCCCTGAGCCATAAGCGTGCCCGTGTGTCTTGCCTCGCTGCCCACCCCTGCCGGGGACACGACAGTTGCCTTGTAACTCTGCCTCTCATTAGGTCTAACTCTGGCTGCTTCCAACTCCACCTCTTTTTCACGGCTGTCCTCCCCACTCCAAGCCGGGAATTGCTGAGGGTTTTTTCTACCTCTGGCTGCTTTTTAGGTTCACTGTTAGTATTGCTTTAAAAAAAGAAGCCGCTCGCTCTAAGCTGCCTTGGGTTAAGTGATCATCTATGTAAAGAAAAAAAAACCCTTCTTTCATGTGTTGGCAGCCGCCTACCCTGTGACAAACCAACTACAACTATAATCCGCTTCCATAAATACATATTCCTTCAATTAAAAGCCCATTAATGAATGGAATTTCAAAAAAGGCCACTGCATTCCAAGATACACTGCTTACATAACGTCTCAATTTACAGGTCCTCCGCAGAATCATGTCCGCACAGAGAGGAAACGCCCCGCGCGTATGCGGTTTCCCGGGCTCCCTCGCAGGCCAAGTTACGGTTCGGATGGTTTGGTGGTGGCCCAGAAAGGACACTTGGACTCTCCGCGCTCTGCCGGTCTTGCGGGAGGCAGCAGGGAGCTTAGAACAACCCCTCGCTTGTGCTGACAGGTCTTAAGAGAAAGGATTAAGGTCTCCTCGAGAAACCAGAGGCCACTGGAGTTTTGTTTCAATGGAACAGGTCGCCTCTTCCAGCTGTTTGGTGCGTCAACCGCAAAGGGCTGCCACCCATCGTGATCTGTAGCTCCAGGCAGTTTAAAAATTAATTGACTGGCAGGAGCTAAGAGCCTGTGTTGGAAATGAACGGAACAAAAATACGCCGCTGCCAAAACTCTAAAAACACATCGAGGAAAATGTAGCAAGGAGCAGAGGCGCTCGGCTTTTGAGACACTCGGCCAATTAAATCTATTAGCGAGGTCAAAAATGGGGCCCCGGTTCATGAGAGTCCATGCCTCCTGGGAGCACTGGGCAGATTCCAGCTCCAGCTCACTGAACTGCTGAACACGCTGGGCCTTGCGGTTCTGTGAAAAGCAGCGAGAGGCACCACCGTGCGCTCAAAAGATCCCCAGGTCTAGTTCAGATTCGGAGAATGCACAGAAGTTATTCTTCTATTCCAGGGACCGGGGTTGAAGTTAACCAAACTTCAGCAGCAACTGGCAGCTCCAAATTATGGATTCATTGCAAAATCGCCCCCGTCCCCCCGTCCCCCCGGTCTTCTTCCAGAAGCATGTATGCCACTGGGGGCACATCGAATCAATCAGGGGACCTGACTGAAGTATGCAAAATCATGCATGGGATAGAAAAGGTAGACAGAGAGAAAAAAAAATCTCTATCACACAACCCTAGAACCAGGGAGCATTCTATGAAGCTGATGGGTCAGATGAGACAAGCAGAAGGATTTCTTCACCCAGAGGGTCATCGGTCTATGGAATTTGCTGCTGGAAGAGGTGGCAACATTAACCAATGTAGATGGCTTTTAGAAGAAGAAGAGTTGGCTTTTCTACCCCGCTTTTCTCACCCATTTAAGGGGACTCAAAGCGGCTGACAAAGCTTCTGTTCTTCTCCCCACAACAGAACAGAACACCCTGTGAGGTGGGTGGGGCAGTGAGAGCTCAGAAGAGAGCTGTGACTAGCCCAAGGTCACCCAGCTGGCTTCATGGGGCAGGGAGGAATCAAACCTGGTATTCCCAGATAAGAGACCGGCTCCCTAACCACTAGACCAAACTGGGTTGGACAAATTTATGGGTAACAGTTCTATCAATGGTTACTAGAATGAATGCCTAGGCACATCTTTCAGGCTGGGGGAGGGGGGGAGAAGCAGGATGCTTCTAAGGCCATTTGCTGGGATTCTAGAGCAGGAGAAGGTTTGCCCTTGTCTCTGCTTGAGATGCCCATGGGCAATTGGTGGGCCACTCTGTGGGACAGGATGCTGGACTAGATGGGCTGTGGCCTGATCCAGCAGGGCTATGGGCAGGCATGACCAGGCATGGGCAGCCAGCAGAACAACACAGGGGTTCCCTCAATGACTTTCTTAACTGTATGGCAATTCTATGTGAACCTGAGTTTCACTATTCTAGAATGGAAGAGGATACAGAAGTGGTTTGCCATGGCCTTCTTCTGAGGAGAAACCAGGGGCCCAATGTCTAAACCTCTGTTCCTCTGGCTGCAATGGGGCTATGGCCACTCCCAAACAAACCTTGCTGTGCAAGCAAATTAAACAAGAGGTCTTCTCCTCCACCCCTGAGCCAACTACACACTAAGGCGGATGAAATACAGAATGTACACCTTTTGCACGGCTGTATTCGCCGTCAGCGACGATGTCAGGGGAAGGCTGCTGGGTAATCGCCTTCTGCTGACCCATGTTCCCATTTTGTGAGCCTCCATTAAACTTTTAATGAGGTATCACCACAGCATTTAACAGTAAAGAGTGAGCGCATGTCTAGACGCTCACGCCTTCACACTCATCTGACTCCTCTTCTCACTGTGAGCAGATGCAAGAGTGAAATTTACCTCAGGATTATACCTTCCACGTGCTTGTTTTCTCAGTTTAAGTTGCCCGGAGTCCGGCATTTTAACATTTAAGTGGAAATATATATTTTTAGATGTGCTATGTGCCTCCAGTAACACCTCAAGAACTTCTCTGATTCCCCCCTGGAACGAAAGTCAGCCAGATGTATCTCAGGTCTAGGAAACAGCGATTTCCAGGTTGGGAAGAGGCACCAATTGGTTGTCAGCTCATTTTAAGGGGAACAAACACTACTTTTAAATGCACGGAACAACCTAGTACAACAAAATCCCAACTCCCAGCAGACCTTGGGGCCTGTGAGACACCAAAATTATGGCCCCATCTTCCCTCCCCGGCAGGATAACAGAGCTGGAAATAGTGCAGAAAAGCTAAGCAAAAACTATTAAAGGATTAGACTGCTTTCCCCACAAGGAAAAGGGAAAGCATTAAAGCCTCTTAAAGTTTGGAAAAAGATGATGTGGAACATAACATTCCTTTTTTTTTTTACAAAATTACAAACGGTAAAAACAGGGAAGTTCTGCTTCCCTCTCTCATAATGCTAGAACTCCAGATGGCCATTGAAGGTTATCAGGGAAGGTAACAGACTAATGAAAAAGAAAGTTTCTTTACACAATGCATAATGAGGCCATGACCAGAAGGCCTGGCAAGGGCTGCTGACTTTGAGGCCTTTTCAAAGTGATAAAGGCTGTGGCTCACATGAACATATAGCCTACAGAAGAGGAGACCTGATCATGGTCTTCAAGTATCTTGAAAGGTTGTCACAGTGCAGAGGGATTGTCCCTATTCTCACTTGTACAAGATGGGAGGACTAGGAACAATGGGATGAAACTTCATCCAAAATGCGAAACTGCCGACCTTCTAGCAAAAATATATAATCTTTCCCTAACATCGGGCTCTGTACCTGAGGACTGGAGGATAGCAAATGTAACACCAATCTTCAAAAAAAGGATCCAGGGGTGATCCAGGCAATTACAGACCAGTTAGCTTAACATTGGTTCCATATAAGGTGATGGAAACCATCATTAAAGACAAAATTAGTGTGCACGTGGAGGAACAAGCATTGCTGAACAAAAGCCAGCATGGCTTCTGCAAAGGTAAATCATGCCTCACAAACTTGTTGGAATTCTTTGAGAGTGTCAGTAAACACATGGATAAAGGTGAACCAGTAGACATTGTCTATCTGGACTTCCAGAAGGCTTTTGACAAACTTCCACATCAGAGGCTACTGATCAGCCATGGAATAAAAGGACAGGTTCTGTCCTGGATTTGTGACTGGTTTAAGGGCAGAAAGCAGAGAGTAGTAATAAACGGCAAATTCTCAGGGTGGAAAGAAGTAAAAAGTGGGGTCCCTCAAGGCTCAGTATTGGGACCAATGCTTTTTAATTTATTCATCAATGATCTAAGGAGGGGTACATAGTAAAATAGCAAAGTTTGCTGATGGTACTAAATTATTTAGGGTAGTAAAAACCAAAAGAGATTGCCAAGAGTTCCAGATCAGTGGTTCTCAACCTGGGGGTCAGGACCCCTTTGGGGCCGAATTACCCTTTCAGAGGGGTCGCAATGAGCCTCCTGCCACCCTTTCCTCCCACCTCCCAGCTGCTCCGCCCCCATGGTCGGGGTCCCCACAACATGAGGAACTCCATTAAGGGGTCGCAGCATTAGGAAGGTTGAGAACTACTCCAGAGGGATCGCTTAGCATTGGGTGAATGGCCGACCAAGTGGCAAAAAAGTCAGCAAGTGTCATTTTCCTCTTTATAAATCTATGGTGAGGCAGGACGCTTCTAATGCCATTTTCTGGGATTTGAGAGCAGGAGAAGGTTTGTCCTTGTCTCTGCTTGATATGGCCACAGTGGATCACTGTGTGAGACAGGGTGCTGGACTAGATGGTCCGTGAGCTTAAAGTGGCTCAAAGTCTTCTATGTCAGAATGTTGTTGGTGGTGGTTGGACGGCTGGATGGTTAGGATTCCCATGGCAAAGTCCAAACCGGAAACCTGCGCAAGGTTGGATGTTGCCATGGCAAACTGGATGCCGCAAACTATTGCACAGATACAGTCATGCAAGCCAGAAGAAGTGCAGAGCTGCTGTCCTTTGAGTGAGTGATCCAGACACTGTTAAGGTCAGGCTGTGGACTATTTTATAGCTGTCCACAACTGGATTGCTTTAAGCGAGACTGAGGTATCTCCAGGTTAGTTGTGGCACCAGTTGGAGCCGTCAGTCAGGGCCTGGATCGCCCCAATGGCCAAGTGCAAAATAGGTCCAGAGTTTGACGCACTGGTAGACAGCTGAATGAAATGAAAGTATCAACTCCATGTGCACTGGCTGTAAAACAACCCAAAAAATCTGCTAATTTTATAATATCCCTCTGCCACCTGGAATTCTGCAAACAGCTTTGGCTGCCACAACCCAAAAACCATGCAACAGAAATAAATGTTTTAAAAAGTTTCAGAGAAGAGGAACTCAGAGGGACTTCCCGAGGCGGAAAAGCTGGAACGGCTGGAGCTTTTTGCTGTAGAAGGGAAGAGAAGAAAGGGGAACACAGCAAAGGCATTAGAAAATGGTCCATGTTGAGAACACAGTGGATAAAGGAAGGTTTTTTTTTTCTTCCCTTCCTAAAACACCAGAGATAGAGGTCAAATTTATGGATGACACATTTGTCAATGGCTACTAGAATGGATGCTGAAGTACCTCTTCCAGGCTGTGGGGGACAAGCAGGATGCCTCTAAGGCTATATGCTGGTATTCAAGAGCAGGAGAAGGTTTGCCCTTGTCTCTGCTTGAGATGTCCATGGGCAATTAGTGGGCCACTGTGTGGTATACTAGATGGGCTGTGTGCCTGATCCAGTAGGGCTCCTTTTATGAAGGAGAGATGTATCAATAGCAACTAAAATGGATGCCTAGATTCAAGAGCAGGTGAAGGTTTTGCCCTTGTCTTCTGCTTGAGATATCCATGAGCAGTTGTGATACCAAGGCCACTGTGTGGGACAGGATGGTGGACTAGATGGGCTGTGGCCTGATCCAGCAGGGCTCCTCTTAGGTTCTTATGGTCTTATGGTAGACTGCCATATTCAACTGGTTGTTACTGTAAGAACAGGCTGCTTGACTAGATGCTCCACCAACCCAATCCAGCAGGGTATGTACCCAGGCCAGGATGACCCACCAGCCCAGACCTAGACAAGGAATCCACACACACACACCTGCCGTAAAGCAGGTTCTCCATTTATTGAGCTAAGAGGAGAATGAAGGCAAAGCAAGACTATAGTAGCTGTAGTCATATCTGGCTCCCACAAGCTTCCTACCCAAGCCCAAGGCCACAGCGGTATAAGAATACAGACAGCTAAGGCGTCTCCATGGAATTGAAGGATCCAGCAGACAGGCCAGGGGGTGAAGGCCTGGTTTTATTGAGAACATAGAATGGCCAGGAAATGGCTCTCAAAGGTATTTTCACTTAGATTTACAGTTTATATAAGATCAGCTTAGTCAATCTTCCTCAATTCCACAATTCCTGGCTGTGGATGGAACTGCAGTCCAAACAGCTGGATGAGGAAGGTCATACCAAGCCTCAAGTCCATGATATCAACCTTGAAGGTCCAGTACAGGCGGTGGCCAAGAGTGCCTACTTCTTTATGGCTGGTTCAGAGATGGCATGGCCACAGTAATCCATGTTCTGATGACTTCCAGACTTGGCTACTTTAACATGCTCTACAAGGGGCTGTCTTTGAAGACTGTCCAGAAGCTACAGCTGGAACAGAACACAGCAGCAAGACTGCTGTCCAGAATGGCTGGATGCCCATGGCCATTCCACCCTGAACACGCCCAATCTCGTCTAGTCTTGGAAGCTAAGCAGGGTCAGGCCTGGTTAGAATGAGTGGAGCAAAGACATGTTGTGCCGGTCTTAACAGTGCCACACCAGCTGCCAATTTGCTGCCAAACTCAGTTCAAGGTGTTAACTTTGATCTATAGCATCCTAAATAGCTTCGGTCTCAAATATCTAAAGAAAATGTCTTCTCTCATATCAACCTAGAACTAGCGGGCATTCTATGAAGCTGAAAGGTAGGAGAGTCAGATCAGACAAGGGGAAGTGTTTCTTCACCAGAGGGTCATGGGTTTATGGAGTTTGCTTCCCGGAGAGGTGGTGACAGAAACCAGCCTAGATGGCTTTAACGAAGGGTTAGATACAATTTATGGATGACTGATGGATCAATGGCTACTAGGATGGATGCCTGTGCATCTTTCAGGGTAGAGGGGCAAGCAGGATGCTTCTAAGGCCATTTTCTGGGATTCGAGAGCAGGAGAAGGTTTGCCCTTGTCTCTCCTTGAGATGCCCATGGGCAATTGGTGGGCCACCGAGTGCAACAGGATGCTGGACTAGATGGGCTGTGGCCTGATCCAGCAGGGCTCCTCTTATGTTCTTATGTCCTGCCTTACCTTAAGATGTGCTGGTGAGGTCCTCCGGGTTGTGCCACTATCCTCGGTAGTGAAAGAGATGTGGACCTGGGGGTAGGGCCTCTTTAGTGGTGGTCCCCAAACTATGGAATAACTTCTCCCTTCAGGCGCACCAGGCGCATTTGCTATAAAATGCACCCATTTAGCAGGGCCTTTGGCTGAGGAAACAGCTTCCCCTCCTCACTGATACTGTTCTTAGTGGCTTCATGTAAAATTTTGCTTTTACTGTGGTAACCTGCCCTGAGATCTTTGGGTATAGGGACATATAAAAATGCAAACAAACCAACAAGCCTCAAGAATCACTGACCAGAACAGCAAACAGCTACCAGAGCTAGAATGAGACCTGGCGGGTTTTGGTCTGGTGTACCTTAAGTGGATGAGTTCCAATTAACAACGGACAGGCCGGCCGCCCTCAGCTTATCAGTTCCCTGCAGATTTTTCTGCACGTCCTGTTCTAGGAGCACAGGTTCGGCTGTTCCCGTAGTTAACGCTGCTATGTGGTCTGGACGGTCTCCAAGGAACAAGCCATTTAACTGATGTGCAGTTTCTAGCTGGAGAAGAGACCCGGTCCCCCCAAAGAGTCATGCTCTTTTGCTGCCTGGCGCTCAGAGCAGTTGCATGGGTGCCTCTGCCTGTAATTCTAATAGCCAACACATAAGAACATATATAAGAGAAGCCCTGCTGGATCAGGCCACATTCCATCCTGTCCAGCATCCCGTCGCACACAGTGGCCCACCAAAGGCTCATGGGCATCTCAAGCAGAGATCAGGACAGACCTTCTCCTGCTCTCGATTCCCAGCAAATGGCCTTAGAAGTGTCCTGCTTTCCCCCTTCCCCCAGCCTGAGAGATGTACTTAGGCATTCGTTCTAGTAGCCACTGATACATCTGTCATCCATAAATTTGCCTAACCCTGCCTTAAAGCCATCTAGGCTGGTAGCTGTCACCACCTCTTCCTGAAGCCAGTTCCATAAACCGATGATCCTCTGGGTGAAGAAAGACTTCCCCTTGTCGGATCCGACTCTCCTACCCATCAGCTTCATAGATGCCCCCTGGTTCTAGTGTTGTGCGATAGAGAAACGAAATGTTCTCTATCCACCTTTTCTATACCATGCATAATTTTATACACTTCAATCAGGTCCCCTCTTAAACGCCGTCTCTCCAGACTGAAGAGGCCTAGACGTTGCAACCTGGTTTCGTAAGGGAGGTGTTCCAGACCCTTAATCATTCTGGTTGCCCTTCTCTGCACCTTCTCTACTTCCACAATATCCTAGTTGAGATATGGTGACATCATCATCATCATCATTATTATTTTATTTGTTTAGAAAATGTATATCCTGCCCTTCACCGAATGGTCCCAGGGCAGGTTACAATGAATGGGTGCTGTCTTGTTAGGGAGGGAGGGTGGGGGTTATATTTTAAATTATGTTTTACTATTTGATATACCCCACTCTCCCTCCCTAACAAGACAGCACCCTGAGGAAGCTGTTTAGAAAGCAAAAGCTTGGGTAAAAAGATACGTTTTCACCAGGTGCCGAAAAGTATACAATGTAGGCGCCTGGCGAACCTCAAGAGGGAAGCTGTTCCAGAGTCTAGGGGCCACTGCAGAAAAGGCTCTCCTGCAAGTCCCAATGCTTCATACCTCCGAATGAAAAGGAACTCCAAGAAGGCCCTTCTCCTTGAGATCTCCGTGCACAGGCAGGTCTATATGGGAGAAGGCGCTCCTTCAGACACCCAGGGCCCGAGCCAGTCAGGGCTTTAAATGTTAGCATCAACACCTTGAATTGGACTCAGCAGCAAACAGGTAACCAGCACAGATTGTCTAAGACCGGCATGATGCGAGTCCGGCCAGAGACTCCTGTCAGCAGTCGAGCTGCTTCATTCTGCACCAGTTCCAGCTTCCAAACATTTTTTAACACATATTTTATTTTCTATAAGTAGGTGAACAAATACTAAACAACAATCACATTCACAAACCATACAAATCATAAAGTACAAACAAAATAAAAGAAAAAACACCCTTATCTAAGTGTCCCCTTCTACTTGGTGATCTGTACCCTTTATTTAAAATATATATATCTTAATTTAAGGCCTTAAACACCACCCTTATGTTAGCCATCTGTTTAGAAATATCTTTGCAGAAGAATCTAGGAAAGGTCTCCCATTCAATTCTTCAATGTACGGGTTCCAGATCAGTCTGAATTGTTGAATGTTATCTTTCCATTCTCAAATATTTCACTGAAAGATATTCATTCACCATAAGTTTCCACACTGTTCTATCCCATTCGACTTCAAGTCAAGATTCAAGGCATATTTCCAGTTATGCACTGACTAGACATTGTTGGGTTACCGATATTAAAAGATGTGCAATCGTTTTTGTTCTTCTGTTCCAGTCTCCAAATCTGAAAAATTGTGTAATAAGAACTTCCAAACAGTTTTCAAGGGGCAGCCCCACGCAGAGCGCATTGCGGTAGTCTAATCTGGAGGTTACAAGAGTGTGGATCAGTGTGGCCAAATTATCCTGATCCAGGTAAGGCTTAAGATGGAGGACCAGATGGAGAAAATGGTAGGCACTCCTGGCAATGGCTGCCACATGGGACTCAAATGACAATGACGAATCCAGGGGCAGATACAGGGAGAGGTCCACACAGTGCCAAGAACGGGACCAGTTGTGCCCTGAGCAGAACAAAGAGAATCCTACTGCTTGACTGTTCTACTGCACTGAGAAGGCCACACATTTAAGCAGACAGGGAATCATTCGCCACCAGCGTCCTGAGTCTACACAGATTATGCCCCAAACACTCTGGTCCATCGGTCCCTCGATGCAGTTTCTTGGCGGAGATACAGAAGAGTTTGGCACCACCATCTTTCAGGGAGAGGCTGGGGATCAAGCTGACAACTCTGCTTTCTGGGCAGTTTGCTCTTCCATAGAGCAACAGCTCCTCCCAGACTCCATGGGACCCTCTATGCAGCTTTCTTGGCAGAGATACAGTAGTGGTTTGCCATGACAGTTCTGGAGAAAAGCTGAGAATTGAACCAGCAATCCTTTGCTTTCCGGGCAGTTTTGCGCTAACATTCAGCTTCAGCCTCTCCTAGACTCTGTGGGCAGCAATGCACAGTTTTCTTGGCAGAGACACAGCAGTGGTTTGCCACTGCCTAGTTCTGGGGACAGAACTAACCCTTTGCTTTCTGGGCAGCCACTTTCCTAGCAGTCTGTAGTTCTCCCTAAATGAAAGGGAACGTTTTATCACCAAACAATGGGCGCTTGGGTCTACAACACTGAGAGTATCTGCAAAATACGGCCATGTATCTAGCAGTTTCCCTCCCAGATTCTCTCTCGTCTTTTCCCAGAAGAAAACAGCAGGCGCACGCACAAATTAAGAATGATTTTGCTAATTACTGAAAGCTCCTGCTGATGCAATTTCTACAGCACAGATAGGTGTGAATAACCACTCAATTTGGTCAAGTCTGGTCCCTTGTTCTGCTCCAATTCTCTCCCCCCCCCCCAAAGTTCACTTTTCCTTCCATCATTTCAGCAAGAAGGTAAAAGAGGAAGGCCCGGCTCTGCCTTTGGTAATGCACTCTATGTGGGGCTACCCTTGAAAAAGGAAGCTGGAACTGGTGCAGAATACCAGCAGCTCAACTGCTGGTGGGGATCTCTGGCTGGACTCACATCATACCGGTCTTAAAGGATCTGCGCTGGTTTCCTATTCGCTACGAAGCCCAATTCAAGATGGTGACACTAATGTATAAAGCCCTAAACGGCTTGGGCCCTGGGTATCTGAAGGAGCGCCTTTTCCCATATAGACCTGCCCTTTCACTGAGACCTCAAGGAGGGGGCCTTCTTGCGTTTCCTTCTTTTGCAGAGGTACGAGGCATAGGGACATCCAAGAGGGCCTTCTCTGAGGTGGCCCCTAGACTTTGGAACAGCCTCCCCCTTGACATTCGCCAGGTGCCTACATTGTATACTTTTTGGTGCCTGGTGAAAACGTGTCTTTTCAACCAGACCTTTGCCATTTAAATACCTTTCTCGGGGTCCTTTCCTGTTAGGGATGGGGGGTGGATGTGGGAGGGAGGGAGGGGTGATATTTTTAATTAAGTTTTATTATTTGATATGTTTTATTCTTACAGTAACCCACCCTGGGACCATTCAGTGCAGGGGGGGATATAACCTTATTAAACAAATAATAATAAATAATAAATACATTCTCCTCCCCCCCCCACACACCGCCAGTTGTTCCAGTCCTTAACCATTTGGCTTTGCTGTCTTGGACTGACGGAAGTTGCAGCCACTGCTATAGCTAGAATGACAGACGCTGCCATCCAGGCAAAGAGACGAGAAGAAATGCACGCCTCCTTAGGTTTGGCCTGCACTCTTCAGGTTTTGGTAGGGCAAGAGAGGACAGCATTCCTCTCCTCCTCCAAAAGATTTCCTAAACCTGACAAGGAGCTCATAAGAACCTAAGAGGAGCCCTGCTGGATCAGGCCACAGCCCATCTAGTCCAGCATCCCATCGCACATGGTGGCCCACCAATTGCTTATAGGCATCTCAAGCAGAGACAAGGAGAAATCTTTTCCTGCTCTCAAATGCAATCACACCATCGAGCTCCGAAGAGGAGACACACGCACATATATTCCCTGGCCCGCAAGGCGCCTCTTCAGAAATGCCTATCGATAAAAGCAACATTTAATTAACTCTGCACACAGTGGCGCATCATGCTCATTAGCTTACTGAATGTGCATTTTAATAGGGAACTCAGCACTCTCTACCCAGGCGACAGCAGCCTCTGGTACTCGGTCTTGTCAGGCGCCTATGGTGACTGAGACATGGTTTCACGACCGCACGCAACCGCCTTTCGGTTCGGATAAGGGATGTGCGTGAACATTCAAGTGCATTCAAAATTAGATCGAATCGAGCGAATTTCGACATTCGAATTTGAATCGAATGTCCTTAAATTCGAATTTAAAGTTTTGATCCGAATTTCATATTTCAGATCCATGCATTCAAATTATCCAGACATTCGCATGTGTACTGGTTCATGCACAATGCGTACTTGAAGATCCACATCTTCCCCACATCTGTCCGCATCTGTACGAATCCTTATGGGGTGAAAATGGGTTACATATGGGATAACTATGGGATGCATACAATGTGTACAGATGTGTGCAGATGTGCACCGACCTGAGGAAGATGTGTACAGGCATCTACGAATGCTGTCGGCATTCATAAGAGCAAAACTGAATAAAATATTTGAACGAATAGATTCAAATTTGCTTAATCCAAATCAAATTTGGTTAAATTCAAATTTGACAGATTTGAATCGAATCGAATTTTTGAGTATTCAATTTGAACCGAATCCCAAAAAATGCATTCATGCGCACCCCTAGTTCGGACCACAATCCGTTTCAAGGATCCTCCAGAATCCCTTGCAACGGGTATTTTTAGCTCATTGTTTTCTATTTTGGCAGCTGAGAGAGCGCAGTTTGTAATTCTACCTCCCGTTTCATATTCCTTCTTAAGAGTGAATACAACATCCTGTTTATAATAATAAAAGTCGCCCGTTGGCAGGATGACCCACGATGGAAAAGAAAAAAGGAGGGAGAGAGAGCGAAGAATAAAAGAAAAAAGAGAGAGAGAGAAAGCAACTGGAAAATTGCGTGCTAGCACATTTCTGTGCCAGGTTTCACATTCATAATAGTCCAGAGGTGGTTACTGGTCTCGCTTAGGAACAGAAAAAGGACGCCGAAAATTCGGCCCGATTGTCCAGTGGAAGCCACCCCCTTTGAAACCAGGGCTTTGTCCTTTTCAGGAAAGTGATGTGATGCTTTCCCCCCAGTTATCCCAACAGCAGGAGAGACGGAAAGGCAGGCACAACTCATCCCTGAATGACCTTTCTCTCCGTCCAAGAACTGGGGTTTTCTGCTTTCCCACTCTGGAAGGACTTGGCCGGCCCAGCAGAGAGAGGGAGAGAGAGAAAGATATGAATGAAATTAAAAACATTCGGAGCAAGCCACAGAAGCTGCTGTCGGGCTCCTTAGGCTCACTTAACATTTCCTTCTCTAGTGTCACCTCCCCATCGCAATGTTTCCTTGGAGCCACGCTGTTCTCTTCCAAATCTCGAGCCATGAAACTGACAGGCGGATGAGGGATCGCAGCAAGTGTAGGACAGGAAATAAAACAGGCAAGCTGAAATGCAGAAGAGGGCAAGGGCGCTGACGGAGGAAGAGAGGGCAGCTCCGCAGGCTGCAGGATTTTCCAGAGCCCTTCCGTTCTTTCAGGGACCCTTGCCGAAGGACTCTATCATGAAACTGTGATTACCGTATTTTCCGGCATATAAGACGACTGGGCGTATAAGACGACCCCCAACTTTCCAGTTAAAATATAGAGTTTGGGATATACTCGCCATATAAGAAGACAACACCCGGCATATAAGACGACCCCCGACTTTTGAGAAGATTTTCCTGGGTTAAAAAGTAGTCTTATACGCCAGAAAATACAGTTTTTTTTTTTCTTTTGAGATAATAAGAATCGTCCCTTCCATCAGCTCCCCCGCCACGGGTCCCTGCTGGCCCTTAGATTGCAGCACTGGGCAGTATTAAAAATCCAAATAAACAAACAGCCGGCATGAGGCACCCAGTGGCACATCTTATGGGAAGAACATGGAGGAGTAACCTGGGGGACGTTTTCAATGGGTCCCAGGGGGGGTCCCCTCCCCCCCCCAATTCTCCGCCTTGTAGAGCACAGATTTATTTTTATTTGTAATAGCAGAAATAAGTTTCCCATTGTGTAAACCACTCAGGGACCACAGGGTGTACAGAGAGACGGAAGTGTAAATAAGTAAAATAATAAATAAAGGCAGATGCGTGCACCTACTCCAATTTCCGCGCTTCTCCCAATTTATTTTATTGCTACAAAGCTTTGATCTCTGATAAGAACATAAGAGGAGCCCCGCTGGATCAGGCCACAGCCCATCTAGTCCAGCATCCTGTCCCACACAGTGGTCCACCAATTGCCCATGGACACCTTACGCAGAGACAAGGGCAAATCTTCTCCTGCTCTCGAATCCCAGCAGATGGCCTTAGAAGCGCCCCGGTTCCCCCCACCCACCCAGCCTGAAAGATGCACCTAGGCATTCGTTCTAGTAGCCATTGATAATCTGTCATCCATGAATTTGTCTAGTGGTTAGGGAGCCAGACTCTTATCTGGGAATACCAGGTTTGATTCCACTCTCCTTCATGAAGCCAGCTGGGTGACCTTGGGTGAGCCACAGCTCTCTTCTGAACAATCACAGCCCCACCACCTCATAGGGTGTCTGTTGTTGGGAGAAGAATAGAACGCTTTGTAAGCCACTTTGAGTCCCCTTAAATGGGTGAGAAAAGAGGGGTAGAAAAGCCAATTCTTATTCTTACTCATCTCCAAGCCATCTAGGCTGGTTGCTGTCGCCACCTCTCCTGGCAGCAAATTCCATAGACCGATGACCCTCTGGGTGCAGAAATACTTCTCCTCGTCTGATCCAGCTCTCCTACCCATTAGCTTCACAGAGTGCTTAATAACCTTAATAACCTAGAGCAAAGGAGCCACCGACTCCTGGGAAGTATCCTGCCCATGGGTCAACATGTGAAGGACCACAGGAGGTCAAGGCTTGCTAGTGGACTGGAGGTGACCCTTTGATTTGGTCCAGAAAAGCAAGTCTTCAGCATGTCTGTCGAAAGTACACGTTGCTATAAGCTTTCATGGCCCCAAAAGACCAGAAGCAAGTCAGAAGACTTCCAATAACCCTCGTCCTATTTTTCCCCCTTTCCATTCCCTGCACAGGACATTCACGTCCCATAAAACGTGTTCTCAAAAAGCTGACAGTTTTATTCTTAAACACGCCTGATGAATACCATCCAAAGCACTGAGAAGCCTGCCACTGTCACCATCACAATTAGATCAACTTGAAAAAAGGTACAGCCTGAACCTTTTGCATCATTCCAAAAGCCGTAATATTGGACTGTAGATAAATATTTTAATAAAGGCATTAAGTTAAAAGCATCTGCCTCAAGGCTCTTTAGAAGAGAAGAAGAAGAGTTGGCTTTTCTACCCAGCTTTTCTCACCCATTTTAGGGGATTCAAAGCGGCTGACAAACCCTCTGTTTTTCTCCCCACAACAGAACACCCTGTGAGGCAGGCGGAGCTGTGAGAGCTCAGAAGAGAGCTGTGACTAGCCCAACATCACCCAGCTGGCTTTCATGGGGGAGTGTGGAATTGAACCCAGTATTCCCAGATAAGAGTCCGGCTCTCTAACCACTAGACCAAACTGGCTCACGACCAACTGGCTTAGAACGTAAGAACCTACGAGGAGCCTTGCTGGATCAGGCCACAGCCAGCAGCATCCTAGTCCAGCATCCTGTCCCACACAGAGGCCCACCAATTGCCCATGGGCATCTCAAGCAGAGACAAGGGCAAACCTTCTCTTGCTCCAGAATCCCAGCAAATGTCCTTAAAGCGGTGATGGCCAACCTATGACACGCGTGTCACAGGTGACACGCCAAGCCCTTTTGGGTGACACGCTTGTTCTTGAAGTGTACGAAATACCAACTTTCAATTGAAATTTAGCAAATGAAATTCAGCAACAAAAGTCACTATTGTAAAGAATTATTTGTTTTTTTCTTTTAATAAAATACATATATCAAAAATATAACTTTTTTACTAGAGCTACAAATATCACAAAATTATGGATATTTCTAGATGTGACACAGCACTCGAGTTAAGCTAGGTTTTCTTGTGAATTTTGACACACCAAGCTCAAAAGGTTCACCATCACTGCCTTAAAGGCATCCTGCTTGCCCCCGCAGCCTGAAAGATGTACTATATATTCTGGCGTATAAGACTACTTTTTAACCCAGGAAAATCTTCTCAAAAGTTGGGGGTCGTCTTATGTGCCAGGTGTCGTCTTCTTATACGGTGAGTATATCCCGAACTCTGTATTTTAACTGGAAAGTTGGGGGTCGTCTTGTACGCCCAGTCATCTTATATGCCGGAAAATACGGTACTTAGGTATTCATTCGAATAGCCATGATGATAAACTCCCAGTTGATGAAGAAGCATGTGTTTTTCCCCCTCAGAACTAAACTGGGAAAACTGGGCTACTTCTTTCTAGAGCAGTGGTTCTCAACCTGTGGGTCGTGACCCCATCGGGGGTCGATCGGCCGCCACGCCCCCGCCGCGCCGCCACGCCGCCACTGCTGTGAGGAGAGATCAGCGTTGGTGTTGGTGGGTGGCAGTTGGCGTCCAGGCGGCAGCGGGAGGATCCCTGGCGGCGCTTGAGGCGAGGCGAGCGAGGCGAGGAGGATGGCGGCGGCGGCGAATGTGGGCAGCCCTGGGTGGCTCGGCTGGCCGCTCCTCCCGCTCCTGCTGCTGCTGCTGCTGCTCCTGGGACTCACCACCCCGGCGGCCACCCTGGCCGGGTACATTGAGGTAAGAGGCGTCGGGACCCCGGCGGACTCCTCCGGCCCCCCGCTGAGGGTGGGTGCCCGCCCAGTGCTATGCCTGCATGCCCGCCTGCATGCCTGTCGGGCGGCGATGGCGGTGAAGGATCCGCACTGCCTGGCACCTCACCGCCCGCCCCCTTCACCCACTGGAATCCTGCGTCACCCCCCCGAAGGAGGAGTTGCGGGTCGCGTAAGACTGAACGCGACGCCAGTGACCCTGGCCCCGCCCCCACCCTGGCCCGCCCCTGGCCCCGCCCCCGCCCCTGGGGTCCCTGAAGCATGGCGAGCTGCATTGTGGGGTCACGGCCTTGGGAAGGTTGAGAACCACTGTTCTAGAGCAACGTACCAACCTCTATGAAGCAGCATGCAAGGACAACCCACCGACTGAGACGAAAACCTGCAGTAAAATGAGAATTACCTTAAGTCTCTTCTCCGGACCAATTCCTCAGGTGGAATAACCCAGGGGAGGTTCTGAGGCAGGCACTGAAGAACTTCTGGAGAAAATTCGGAGAAATCCACCCCGTATTCCGTCAGGATGCCTTCAGTTTCTGGTTCAATTTCGCCAGCCTGCCCGAGACTTTGGGCCAGCTCCCTGTGGACAGAGCGTGGGAGGAAGGAGAGAGAAGTGATCTTTTCAGCAAGTATTGGGATACGCTCTCAGGATTCCATGCCAGTCCCACATTCTGGCTGAGCCTGGCCCAGAATCAAGGGAGTTGTGGCTCATCAGAAAAGTTGGCTTTGCCACTGGTTGCCTTTGACTGCAGAGGATTGGCAAATACAAAGCCCCAGGTCCAGCCCAGAACCTTGGGGGTCACCACAGTTATCTGTGGCGAGAAATGTCTATCTATTTCTCCTCAGGTCGGCTGGTCGGCTGGTCGGTCGGTCGGTCGGTCGGTCAGTCAGTCAAATTTATATCCCGCCCTTCACCAAATGGTCCCAGGGCAGGTTACAGTAAGAAAAAAACATATCTGCCTTGGTTCATCCCTCCTTTTCCTATTTCCACACAATTATTACTGCCATTTTTATCCCACCCTACACCTGAAGGCCTCAGGGTGGGTTGAAGCAACAACAAAGTGCAAAATGAGCACACAAATATATCCTCTTCGCCTATTTCTTTTTGCCATGGGGGCCACTGAGGAAAGTTGCTTTACTTATGCACAAGACATTGTTAGGCTCCTCAGAGTTAAGCCTCTTCTAGCTCCTCATACAGAGGTTTTATTCCCCTTCCATCTTGAAAGAGTGAGGGCGAGCAAAGGGACTTCCCCCCTCACAGAGTACACGGCTAAACTTTGGAACTCTGCCAGAAGATAAAATTTTGGCTACCGGCTTGGAAATGAGAAGAACAGAAGGTTTGTCAGCTGCTTTGATTCTCCTTAAGGAGGGAAGTATAAAAAAAAGAAAAGTTGGCTTTGCTACCCCGCTTTTCTCACCCATTTAAGGGGACACAAAGCAGCTGACAAAGCTTCTGTTCTTCTCCCCACAACAGAACACCCTGTGAGGTAAATGGGGCTGAGGGAGCTCAGAAGAGAGCTGTGACTAGCCCAAGGTCACCCAGCTGGTTTCATGGAAGAGGAGGAGGAGGAGGAGGAGGAGGAGGAGAAGAAGAAGAAGAGGAGGAGGAGGAGGAGGAGGAGGAGGAGGAGGAGTTGGCTTTTCTACCCCACTTTTCTCACCCATTTAAAGAGACTCAAAGCAGCTGACAAAACTTTCTGTTCTTCTCCCCACAACAGACACCCTGTGAGGTGGGTGGGGCTGTGAGAGCTCAGAAGAGAGCTGTGACTAGCCCAAGGTCACCCAGCTGGCTTCATGGAGGAGGAGGAGGAGATAAGGATATGCACGAATATTCTAAACGTTCAAAATCTGATTGAACTCGTCTGAATGGGGGCATGTGAATTCAAATAGAATGTCTTCACATTCAAATTTAGACATTCAAAGAGATTTTGAATGTTCCAAAAGATTTGTTCAAATGATTCAAAAAAATCATTCGAATGTTCAGATACGTACGTCTAAATACGCATCTTTAAGTACGAATCTAACATTCGAATCAGATTTTATGATCTTAAATATTCAAATCAAATGGGATATTTTGACATTTGAGTCTACTCGGATTCAAATGTCAAAAATACATTTGTGCACTTCCCTAATATGAACTGAATGTCACGACATTCGCACACTGACACCCACATTCGTGCAAATGTTTCAGAATATTCGTACAAACGGGGAGGTGGGAAAGCAGCTGCGCCAGTCACACCTGCAACGGATCCAGAGGACCTTCAACATGGTTTGAGAGCAGCTTCAAAGTGGATTCGGGGTGGATTTGACGCTTTCAGAGTCCATATGTTACTGGATATGTATCGGATACGTTTCAGATGCGCCTGCATTCGTATCGGATAGTCATACAAATTTGTACGAATACATTCGTATTGAATAGAATCCTACCACATTCACTTCCATTTTTATTTGCGCTTTCTGGCGCTGGCGTGAGCCTGGAGACGCTGCAGGAGCTCTGGAAGGAAGCTTCGCGTTTCAGTAGCGTCACGGGGTAAGAGATCACCCTAGAGCTTGGATCCATTCACACAGGGTTCTGGATACAGGAAGGAAAGAGCTGAGCACAGCAAAGGGCTCCCCCCGCGATCCGAGGGGCTTGGAAAAGGCAGATGAGCACCATCAGATGAGCACCTGTCCTTACTCTGAGTGTGACAGGCTGCTTGGAATACCTGCAACTAGCCTCTGGGCGTCCTCCGAGGGGCTGCCAATAGACCAGGCATCATCACGACAGGTCTAGACCTCATAAATAGGCAGGTCTAGACCTCATAAGCAGGCCAGAGATAGCTGCTTATTGGCAAAAGCAGAATATGCAGCACGGTGTTTGCTAACAATCCTTGATGAGTCAGCCTGAAATACACTTGCTCTATCGTTAAGTTGCTGACGAAATACCAAGTTACAGGAAAGAGAAGCGATGCCCGGACACAATATGAAGCAGCCCAGAAAAGCCATTCAGTGAAGCCACCCTATGCAGGCTGTGCAATTCACCCACATTCCACTTGGGTGTTAAAAGGGAACGCCTCTCAGGTGAACCACGCGGGTAGACCAGATCCTGCAGAGGTGGAAATCAGATATGCTGTTTCCTACCTCAGTTATGCAGTTAGGGGGAGGAAAGTGATAACCACTGAGACACGTTCCCCTCGTCCGCTTTCTGAATCCATCAGTCGGCTATGCATGGCTGGAAGAGTGCTAGCAAACACCGGCCTCCTCTCCACACTGCGATGGCCTCGGCTCCTTTCTGATGCTGACATTCAAATACCTAAACAGCCTGGGCCCTAGTTTTCTGATCAAGTGCCTGCCTTTGCACAGACCTGCCTAAATATTGAAAGCTCAAGGAAAGGGCCTTCTGGTAGATCCTCTTCTCTTTGAAGTGCAAGAGGCAGGGACACGTAGGGGGGCCTTTTCTCTGGTGGCCCCCAGATTCTGTAGCTTCACTAGGCATCTACATCATAAGGTTTTCCGGGCCTGGTTCTCTGATGTTTACTAAGGGCGTGCACAAATATTTGTAACATTCAAAATTTGGACAAATTTGGATATTCAAATTCGAATAGAATGTTTTGATACACTCGTATGAAGCTAAGTATGGGATTCGTATATGGGATCTATATGCTATTTGTATGCATTTGTACGGGATCCATATGTTATTTGTATGCATTTCTATGGGATCCATATGCTATTTGTAAGCATTCATATATAGAATCTGAGATTCGTATCACCTAATACGTATTAAATATTCGAACGAATAGATGTGAACATATTCATATCGGTTCAACTGTCCAGACATTAGTTTTTCTTTATTCATATGAATTCAGATTTTCGAATATCCAATTCGTTACGAACTGAATCTCAAAAATTGCATTTGCCCAAACCCCTAATCTGTATGCTATTCCTACGCATTCATATATAGGATCCTTACGCTATTCGTACACATTCGTATGAGACTGAACATTCTTATCGAATAGAATCCTACCACATTCGAAGGGGATCTATTCAAACTAATACGAATTTTCTTGCATTTGATTTAATACAAATCAAATACAAAGGAAAACACTGCTGTTTACCTTTCTCTAGGGAGAGAGGAAAGGTTCTGTTTTAAATACGTTTTTATCTTTTTAGGATTGTGACTCACCCTAGTACCTTTTGGTGAAGGGGGGGACTGAAATTCTTAAATAAGCATCTACAACAACCTTGTGAAGTGTACACACACATATTAATATTCAGAGCCGCTCCTACAACGGTGCCCAGTAGAGCAGAACCAGGTGTGAAGAGCCAGGAGAGGAGAGCAGGCGAAGGCTTAGCTAGCAGAACATGAATGATGGCCCTGCTGCTTAGTTCTCAGCACTCCAAAGGCAACAGCACACAAACATGGAGCTGGCCCAAACCCATCCTGAACTGCCAATCCCAGCAACTCAGAAAGAGAACAGAACGCTCACCTTCTCTCCGCTGCCAGGTCACGGCCAGTCTGATAAAAGCCCATACATCATACTCCCGAGCCAAGAGAACGCTTTGCAGAAACATAAATTCCCAGTGGACCCGGACTGCGCCATGCAACCCGGCCGGAGTAGAGGTGGGATTTCAAAAGCTCTTCCACTCAAGCCCCCTCTAAGCTTCACAGTTTGGCACTCACTCACACACTCACTCACTCACTCACTCACTCACACACACACACATACACACACACACACCTACCTGAATAGCCTCTCCCAAATACACGCACGTACTCTGGCGCTCGGTCTCCACATCTGGCCCGATCAGCCAGACGTCCACAAATTACGTGCTCTTCAAATCAGCCCCTGCTTCTCTCGTTCACTGCAAACAAAGCCCAAGATAACCCAACTATCTGCACTGATCTCATGGTTCCCTCTCCTCTTGAACATAAGAATATAAGAGAAGCCTTGCTGGATCAGGCCACAACCCATCTAGTCCAGCATCCTGTCGCACACAATGGCCCACCAAATGCTCATGGGCATCTCAAGCAGAGACAAGGACAAACTTATTCCTGCTCTAGAATCCCAGCAAATGGCCTTAGAAGCGCCCCCGGTCCATCTGTCCCCCCCAGCCTGAAAGATGCACCTAGGCATTCGTTCCAGTAGCCATTGATACATCTGTCGTCCATAAATTTGTCCAACCCTACCTTAAAGCCATCTAGACTGGTAGCTGTCACCACCTCTTCCGGCACCTCTTCCTTTCACCTGCCTGCCTGCCTGCCTGCCTGTCCTTTCCTAGTCTGCCACCGACAGAGGCTGGTTCTGGTGACTGCAAAGGCATTGGCTTTTTTGTCTGGTAGTTTGTTTCAGTTGCTTCACAAAACCCTAGGGATGTGCCCAAACCCATCCGCGAACCGAATGTTCGGACATTCATACAGTGACATTCGTACTGAATCAATTTTTCTGAACATTCGTGGACCTGGGGAGGTGGGAAAGAGGCTGTGCCAGTCACATCTGCAGCGGATCCAGAGTGCATCTGATATGGATTGAGAGCAGATTCAAAGTGGATTCGGGGCAGATTTGGTGCTTTCAGAGAGGATATGTTACAGGATATGTATATCGGATATATGTCCATTCATGTCGGATACGTATGCATTCATATTGGATATTTGTACAAATTTGTACAGAACTTTAGTATCGAATAGAATCCTATCAGTGAGCCAGTTTGGTCTAGTGGTTAGGGAGCCGGACTCTTACCTGGAATACCAGGTTCAATTCCACCCTTCCCCATGAAACCAGCTGGGTGACCTTAGGCTAGTCACAGCTCTCTTCTGAGCTCTCACAGCCCCATTCACCTCACAGGGTGTTCTGTTGGGGGGAGAAGAACAGAAGGTTTGTCAGCCACTTTGAGTCCCCTTAAATGCGTGAGAAAAGCAGGGTAGAAAAGCCAACTCTTCTTCTTCTTCTATTGCAAAAATGACTGATGTAGATGGAACCCCCTTCCCTTGCCAGTCCACAGGCATCAGCAAATCTTCCTCTGGTACAACACACAATGGGTCAGCTGAAAGGAAAATTTGCCAGAGCAGCATGGGCACCGAATTAAGCCTATAATCTGATATTTGGCAGACAGAGAAGGAGATAGAGACAGAGGAGGAGGAGGAGGAGGAGAGTTGGCTTTCCTACCCCGCCTTTCTCAACCATTTAAAGGAAATCAAAGCAGCTGACAAAGCTTTCTACTCTTTTCCCCACAACAGAATACCTGTGATAACTCGGAAGAGAGGTGTGACTAGCCCAAGGTCACCCGGCTGGCTTCATGGAGGAGTGTGGAATCAAACCCAGTATTCCCAGATAAGAATCCGGCTTCCTAGCTTCTCCAGCATACCTGTCCATGTCTGCCACTGCAGTGTGGACAACAGGTGACAAGATCAGCAGACACTCCGGTCACCTCTCAACATTTAATTATTCATTGAGCACCTTTCTTTAAACCAAACCAGAATGATGTACAAAGGAAAAAGAAAACCAGATTCATAATATAAACAAATGTCAAACATCCTGCAAAACAACGAGGCCAGATTCACTTAAAGGAGCCCAGCTGCGTCCCTGAAGCCACCTGTAAACTGCTTCAAAGAGGAACATGCACACACCTGGACCTCATCTGCCTCCTTCGGCCACTTTCAGCCTTTCAGGTGTGGACGCAATAAGCCCACAAGGGGTGATCCTCAGCAACATCCATGACCCTCTGCAGGAGAATGCTGGGATTCTTTCATTGAGTCCTACCTTCACCTACGCTTCATACTCTTCTGCAGTTTTCCAAGCCTTTCTACATAAAGCAACAGAAGGGAAAACATTGCCACCCTCTGTTTAGCAGACAAATGTTTAGGGCGAAAGCACCTTACTCCTCACCACCAGGTGGCACCCAAGAGTCACAGAAGGGTGCCCCTCCTCTAGAAACCCACCTCCAAGGTACATCAGACTTCACCCACACCTGTATGGAATGATTCTGTGGGGGATTCAAAAGGCATCATGGATCTGAGTTTCTAATAGTAAGTGGCAAATGCCATGAAGGGATAGGGAGAGGAGCTTCACAGTGCCCACAAGCTGGACCATTAGCCCTTCCCCAGAAGGGAAGCAGCTAGAGATACCCGCATCGTAACCAGGACAGGTCTCTCTTCCAAGGGTCGTTGAACAGGCACACGCATCACACACACACACAAGCATTATAAAATGTCCATAACTGGTACTCTTAGAGGGATCATTCATCATTTCCACCTCCATTGGCCATACCTTGCACTGTGCACATGGATGGACTTTGGAGAACCACCCCTTAACCAATACTGAGTCAGAACGAGGAGAAAGGGAAAGAAGAAACAGACGAGAGGAGGCTCGGAACACAATGGGGCAGTTGGCAAACCAATGGTCCAGTTATTAAAACTGACCATGCAATTCATTTGGGGGGCCAAGGTGGGGTGGACCACTCCATCAATGGCTGGTTGAGGTTCTCTGAAAACCAAACCAAACTGAATCAAGCCAAGCGAAACTGAATTGAATCAAACCAAACTGAACCAAACCAAACCAGACCTTATATAGTTCATAAACACCTCTAGTATTAGATAGAGGTCAAGATACTCTGCAACATTTACCAGTGACCATCTAGGCTTTCAGACAGCAGTGTCCCCCCCCCCCTTCCTTTGGGCCACAGTACAGGGAAGGTTGGGTGAAGAGACCCATTACAGGTTGGTCTTTCTTTGTTTCTTAGAGGTGATGGGATTTGGGGTGAGCCAGTTTGGTCTAGCGGTTAAAGAGCTGGACTCTTATCTGGGAATACCAAGCTTGATTCCCCCCTCCCCCACGGAGCCAGCTGGGTGACCTTGGGCTAGTCATAGCTCTCCTCTGAGCTCTCACAGCCCCACCTACCTCACAGGGTGTCTGTTGTGGAGGAGCAGAATAGAAGCTTTGGCAGCCACTCTGAGTCCCCTCAAATGGGTGAGAAAAGCAGGGTAGAAAAACCAACTCTTCTTCTTTACACACACACACACATATGCATGGTCTCTCTCTCTCTTAATAACTCATATCTCTTAAGCAAGTCAGACCACCAGTGTATCTAGCCATTTTGGGACCTTTGGCCACCAGTGGCTCTCCAACACTTGTCACTGACCTCTTCTGGGAAGCAAACCCCGAACCTTCTGTACACAATGGACCAAGGATAAGAGCCCATCCCCAGCTTCTTACTTACCCCAGAGCAAAATTGCTGTCTTCTCTCCAGTCCACAATACGGCAGATGAAGAGCGTGTTGGCATAGTCCTCAGGTCTGGTGACAAAATCCGGAGGACAGCCTGACAAAGGCACATAGACCCGAGGTACGCGGTGGTCCACAGGTGAGAACATGGCACACTTCTTGAAGAGATCACTGTTCCGGTCAGTTAAAAGCCGGATGAAGCCTGTCACAGCCCTGGAATGCTTCTTCTCCAAAATGTAGACCACCTAGAAAAGCCAGGGGGATTCCCAGATTAAGGCCGGGAGGCAAGTGTTTCATCCGAAACAAGGAAAGGAATCAGAACCCAAGAAGCTTGCTGAAGTCAAGACTGCTTTGACATTCCAAAAAGAAACAAAGAGAAGAATTGCAACTGAAGACCTCAAGTGCTTGCTTTTGGCTGTTCCCGGTACCCTCCCACACCTTTTTCCTTTTGTTTCTTGTCTCTTTAGATTGTAAGCCTGAGGGCAGGGACCTGTCTAAGATTAATATAATATTGTAACCCGCCCTGAGACCTTCGGGTATAGGGCGGGATAGAAATACAAATAAATAAATAAATAAATAAATAAATAATTCACACAGGACACGGCTCAGTTAGTTGTTCTTTATTCCGTAATGCAATACAGAGGCCCTCAGTTGCCTGGCAAGCTCTTCTTACGGGACAACTATACAGTTTTGACGGAGCAACAATAGGTATTTTAATAGGAACTGGTTGCAAGAGATGCTCAAAAACTGATCCCTGACACAGCTCAAACAGACAGGTTCATCACTGAGCGCATGTGGCTTCCAGGTCCCATACTAAATCACATGGGACAAACTAGCACATAAGAACATAAAAACATCAGAGGAGCCCTGCTGGATCAGGCCACAGCCCATCTAGCCCAGCGTCCCACCGCACATGGTGGCCCACCAAATGCTCATGGGCATCTCAGGCAGAGACAAGGACAAACTTATTCCTGCTCTCGAGTCCCAGCAAATGGCCTTAGAAGAACCCCGGTCCCCCCCCCCCCCGCCCCAGCCTGAAAGATATACCTAGGCATTCATTCTAGTAGCCATTGATACATCTGTCATCCATGAATGTGTCTAGCCCTTCCTTAAAGCCATCTAGGCTGGTAGCTGTCCCCACGTCTTCCGGCAGCACATTCCATAAGCCGATGACCCTCTGGGTGAAGAAATACTTCCCCTTGTCTGATCCGACTCTCCTACCCATCAGCTTCATAGATGCCCCCTGGTTCTAGTGTTGTGCGATAGAGAAATGTTCTCTATCCACCTTTACTATACCGTGCATAATTTTATATACTTCAATCAGGTCCCCTCTTAAGCGCCATCTCTCCAGACTGAAGAGGCCTAGACGTTAAAGCCTGGGTTCGTAAGGGAGGTGTTCCAGACCCTTAATCAAACTAGCGGGCTGCTCCCTTGCAGATCAGGGTCCTTTCCAGACTAGACGATTAAATCCAGTTAGAATAAAAATCCGCAGCTTACCTGCTGTGAATTGACTACTCGCAGTCCACACTAAAAGCAGCCTCCATAGCTTCTTGCTCAATGGCTGCGAGAACTGAGACCAGCCACCATGCTCACATGGGGTGAGGCGCGCATCCCATGGGATGCAGCAGCCAATGGGAGTTGAGCTGCCACCCCAGCTCTCGTCGTTCTCGCCGTCCTGTCCGGACCGGCAGGAAGCTTCGAATTTACTTACTGCTGGGCAACAAGGGCTGCTATATCACCATTAAGTAAATCCGCGGTAGCACTGCTATAAAGTGACACCACTGCGAAGTATTGGCCGTCATGTGTGACGGCTTGATCTTGGCTGCACAGCATCAAGAAGTCTATGACTGCATCATAAGAACTGATTGTCCAGCTGATTTCGTGCTCCCATGTTAACATTTACACCTTGCTGTTCAAACCTTCGTAACACCTGCCGTTCAGGACCCCTCAATGGGCAGGGAGAATTCTATTTGAAATATGTTGTAAGAATTCTCTCCAAATTCTCTCTTTTTCGTATCGCGATCCTCCCTGGGACCTTTTGGGGAAGGGCGGAATGGAAATTCTTAAATATAATTATATAAATAGTAAAAGCAGAAAGGTTCTCTCTAAAACGGTGATGGCCAACCTATGACACGCGTGTCACAGGTGACACGCCAAGCCCTTTTGGGTGACACACATGGTCACCCTGGCACCTGGGTGTGTAGTGCTTGCTTGTTTCTGAAGTGTATGAAATACCAACTTTCAATTGAAGATTTAGCAACAAAAATCACTAATGTAAAGAATTATTTGTTTTTGCTTTTAATAAAATACATATATCAAAATTATAACTTTTTTACTAGAGCTACAAATATCATAAAACTATGGATATTTCTAGATGTGACACAGCACCCGAGTTAAGCTAGGTTTTCTTGCAAATTTTGACACACCGAGCTCAAAAGGTTTGCCATCACTGCTCTAAAATGTTCCTCTTATTCCCATTCATTGGCGATTGACTTTCCCCCACGCTTCTTGGAGAACATGACCGGAAGCCTTATAGAGCTGGACGCCCTACAAGAGGAGAAAAACCTTGCCTTCTCTCCTGGGGTTGGTCTAGTGGTGGCAGCCTAGACCACTCTGACCATTGGGTAACTCTCTAGCCTGGATTGGCACAGAGTGGACATCTTGGCGAAGATGATTCTTTGTGGGACTGGGTCGTTTGGTCAGCTGCTGTGGACTCCAGTTGGTCTCAGCTACACCAGAGACCATAAAGGGCAGTTGCTTATGCCTTTCAGTTCCCGAAGCCCTGCCTGAGGAGGAGAACTTTGCCATCTCTCCTGGGGGTGGTCTAGTGGTGGCAGCCTAGACCCCTTTGCCCTCTGGGTGACTCTCCAGCCTGGCTGGGCACAGACATCTTGGAGGAGATGGTTCTTTGTGGGATTGGGGCCTTTGGTCAGCTGCTCTGGACTCCCCTTGGCCGCAATTTGCCTGTGTGTGCTTTTGGCTTATTCTGCAATGTTTTGTGTGATGTGCAATTTCTATCATGCATTTTTATTATGTTGCATTGTGTATTTTCTGTTTGTTGTAAACCGTCTTGGGCAAATTTTCTTTTGGAAAGGCGGTATACAAATAAAACGGAAACAAATTGGGGGGAAAAACATGCATGAGTAAAGATCTAAAAATAAGGGAAAGCCGAGCAACTCTTGAGATCCCTCTTTCACTCAGCAGGGCTTAGCCCATTCTATGATCAAATGAATGGATTTATTGGTTAACATCTCACAAGCTGGCTTTCCTCTGCACAGCTGGAAGGCCGATTTGTCGGCACAGTAATCCGAGGCCTTGCTTTGGGGGCAGATGAGGAGAGAGTCCTGACTTTGACTTTGGGCCTCTGCATACCTCCAGAAGGGAAGGTTTGAATTACTGAGCATATGCTACCCCACCTCATAAGTCATTCAAACGAAACCTACCCATAAACTGCTGTTCAGCTCTGGAGGACAGAGCCAGACCAAGGATCTAAATCAGCCAAGCCATGTGATTGTCCTACCACCTTCAGTAGCAAAACGAGTGGGCGCCCGGGAGAGGGCCTTCTCGGGGATGGCCCCGAGGCTATGTAATAATCTCCTCCTTGTGGTGTGTCAGGTCAGACGCACCTCTTTGCCCTGGCCTTCAGTTAAATGAGGATACATTCTCCCTTCCCACTCGCAGACACTATTGTTTTAATATATACTTTTATCTGTTGTAATATATTTGGTTTTAAATGTTGTTACCCGCCCTGAGACCTTCGGGTATAAGGCGGGATAGAAATGTAAATAATAAATAAATTTAAAATAAGTCCATTCAGGATGAATCGAAAAAATCCGTTCCTCTAAACCAGTGTTGCCTTTACAAGAGATCAAGCCGGAATCCTCTAGATTTCCTAACTAAAAAATTGGGGCTCAAACTGAGTTTTGCCGTTCAGCACACAGGCTCAAACTCTGAATGTTGTCCCCAAAGCAGTTCTTTGCAGCAGGCCAAAGACACAGAGATTCAGCCTCAGGGGAAGAGGAAGCTGGTCTGAAGCTGGTCTGTTTAAGCTTTGCTCGCCTTTAGATAAGCTTCTTGAAGGAAGAAGAAGAGTTGGCTTTTCTACCCCACTTTTCTCACGCATTTAAGGGGACTCAAAGCGGCTGACAAACCTTCTGTTCTTCTCCCCACAACAGAACACCCTGTGAGGTAAGTGGGGCTGTGAGAGGTCAGAAGAGAGCTGTGACTAGCCCAAGGTCACCCAGCTGGCTTCATGGGGGACAGCAGAATCAAACCCAGTATTCCCAGGTAAGAATCCGGCTCCTTAACCACTAGACCAACCAGGCTCAGGAAGGCTATCTAGGGTCCCATTCATATAGTCCCTCATAGTATATCACAGTAGCAGGCACTGCAAAGTAGAGCTGGGGCTATCTATCTATCTATCTATCTATCTATCTATCTATCTATCTATCTATCTATCTATCTATCTATCTATCTATCTATCTATCTATCTATCTATCTATCTATCTATCTATTTATTTATTTATTTATTTATTTATTTATTTATTTATTTATTATATGGGTTTCTATCCCGCCCTACACCCAAAGGTCTCAGGGCGAGTAACAACTTTTAAAATCCAGCATATGAAAAAACCTATATTAAAATAGTTACAACCATCACTACATTTACAATCCAACATGTAAAAAACAACACAGTTATCAGTTCAACCAACATTTAGCCGAAGGCCTGAGCGAACAGGTGCATCTTCACCGCCTTCCTGAACATATACAGCGAAGAAGCCTGACGCCCCTCAAAGGGGAGACTATTCCATAGCCTGGGGGCCATCACTGAGAAGGCCCTCTCCAGGGTGCCCACCCGCCTAGCTGCTAAAGGTGGTAGGACAACCAGGAGGGCCTCCTCTCCAGATCTTAAGGTACAGGCAGGTCGATTTGGGAGAAGGCGTTCACAGAGCTTGAAGAGCACGGGCAACCATGGGCAACCGGTGGGACAAATGAAACAGAAATGAAATGAAATGAAAAAAGACAAAGTTGTACCTTGCCAGTTTTCTGAAGGAAAAGATCTGAATCATTTGCCTTTAAGGAATCTTCCTGCTTTGCATGATGAACACTGCAAGACCCCGGATCTTTTCCTGCAAACATATACAAAACACAAAAGTCATGATTGCTGAACGTCTGTTTCCCCTTCAAGTTTTTAAGGTCCCGTTTTGGCAGTCCCTAGACCCTGGCCCAGGCTGAAGCAAAGAAAGAAGGGGGGGAAAGGGCCAAATTGCCATGGAACAAATAGTGCCATTTCAATATCCCTCCAGGCCGCAATGGGTAACAGATATATGGTCAACTTCCATTGTGCACATCTGCTAAAATCAAAATAAACCCCAAAATTTACAAGTACATCTATAGCAGCCATAATAAACAAAAGGGTGGAAAACACATTCTATTTATTAAATGCAAATAAAAGCGTTTTGAATTTCCTGGCATTTCTTACGTTGGGGCGATTTAACATTTTATATTGCATAAATAATATCCTTTAAGTGCTCGTATTCATTAAAATATTTAATTTCCTTTAAAGAATGTTATGCAAGGTTATAAAATGCACGCTTAGCTTACAGACCAAAAAACGCACCTTGCCGCGAGGTAGTCTTCAGCAAAGGTCCAGCGGCAGCTATTTTTAAATGGCTCGTGAGAAATCATCTCGGCCTTTAGGCCACAACAGAGAACCACAGATCCATAGCTTGGATGTCACTGTGGCTATCCAAGGCCACACCCCTTCGTTGGCCCAAGCCCCCCATTTCCCCCCCCCCGAGTCCTTTTGCCTGACCAGAATGAAAACCTGAACTCTGATAAAACCTCTCATCCTTGCTTGCTCAAAAGCTGAAGTTCAAGGTGTAGAAAAATGCAGAGCATGTGACATTCACCTGCACATAGAATGACTGGTCATATTCAAGGATACACAAGCATCCCTTGTTCTGTTCTGTTCTGTTTACGGGACTTTTTGCATCTAGCCAGACCTACACACAATTCAGTGCAAACCTTAGGATTAAAATGGCTGCTCAACTGTGCCCATTTCATCTGGGTATCGGCAACTAGCCCAGGTAGCTTCAAGGAAAGGTGAGGCGAATTCACAGATGGGTACTAGAATGGAGGTCTATGTACTACCTCCAGGTTAGAGGAGGTGGCGGAGAAGAAGAGTTGGCTTTTCTACCACGCTTTTCTCACCCATTTAAGGGGACTCAAAGCGACTGACAAACCTTCTGTTCTTCTCCCCAAAGCAGAACACCCTGTGAGGGAGGTGGAGCTGTGAGAGCTCAGAAGAGAGCTGTGACTTCATGGGGGGGGGGGGGTGGAATCAAACCCGGCGTCCCCAGATAAGAGTCCAGCTCCCTAACCACTAGACCAAACTGTCTCCCTAGCAGGATGCCTCTCAAGGCCATCTGCAGAGAGTCAAGAGCAGGTGACGATTTGCCCTGAGGCAAGTGGTGGGACAATATGTGCGATGGGATACTGGGCTAGATGGGCTGTGGTCTGATCCAGCAGGGCTCCCCTTATGTTCTTAAGTTATAAACCAAGAGGCAAATTGGGAGGGTGGTTGGGAGAAGTGTGGAGGAGAGGCTCACAGTAATTCTGATCAGCATTGCATGTAGACACTTATTACTATGACAGTGGAGTCCTTCAGTTCCTGCTAAGCTTTACACATGCTGGAGGCGATCAACTACATCCATGGGAAAATAATTTCTGTGTTCGTTCATATTCTGTACCTGGCAAGACTGATACAGGAGGCAATGGGACTAAGAGCATAAGAGAAGCCCTGCCAGATCAGACCACAGCCAACATAGCTTCCTTTCTCACCCGGTGGGCCACCACAGACAAAAGCCAAACCTTCACCTGCTTGCCAATGGCCTTTAGAAGCATCCTGCCTGTCTCTCTGATCTGGAGGATGTACCTAGGTGTCCCTTCTAAAAGCCACTGAACATCTGTCTTCCATGAAATTTGTCTGTAACAACAGAAGAGGGGTCTTGGTGGATCCGGCCACAGTCCAACTAGTCCAGTATCCTGCCTCACACAGTGGCCCATCAAGGGCTTCTGGGTATTCTCAAGCACAAGATAAATGCGAGATCTTTACATACTCTCCACAGCCTGCAAATTTCCATCTTTCCATAATACACTTTTCCTGCAAATAACTGTAAAGTCCAACGTGTTTTGAACGAAGGTGATACTTTCCTCCTAGTACGCAGTCACCTGCAAGCAGATTGTTGGAGCACTCCCTTCTGTTCTTCTCCCCAAAAGAGAACACCCAGTGAGGTAGGTGGGGCTATGAGAGCTCAGAAGAGAGCTGTGACTAGCCCAAGGTCACCCAGGAGTGGAGAATCAAACCCAGTATTCCCAGATAAGAGTCCGGCTCCCTAACCAGTAGGCCAAACTGGCTCACAGTCTTCTTATCAACCACAGTCTTCCTATCAACAAGGATCAGAAGGTTTTCTACCAATACGTCTGGTCTAATCCTTCAACTCAGGACTCAATGAAAGCTGAAACGACTCATAGACTGTACGGAGTCCAGCTTGAACAGCGTCTGCTGAATCGCCACTTTGCCAGCTTACAAACCCTGAGTGGCTCTCACAGAGCTGTCCTTGGTCCCAGGACAGAAAGAGAAACATCTCCAATCTGCACATTTCTGGAGGCCTAAGACTGCCATTTCTAAGGCAGTTATGACAATATTCCCAAGTACTAAAACAGCTTTACTCAATTAGCGCTCGAGGGGGAAAACCAAAGTTTTCCAGACTTTTGCTCTGCCAAAGCTCCTTCTCTCAGAGAAACTCTGGATGCTTCTTTTAGGAAAAGCCACAGAATCCCACCATGACCACCTTTCACATCATTCAAGTTTCAGCCATGGTCCCAAACTGTACAGTGATTCCAATTTGAGGCTTCATTTTGTGCCCTCAAATTGGTCTGTAAGGTACCTTTAGTTTTTTTAACTTCCTCTACCTTTATTTTCTTTCTTTCCAACGATTAGCTAGTTTGGACTAGTGGTTCGGGAGCCGGACTCTTATCTGGGAATACCGGGTTCAATTCCGCCCTCCCCCATGAAGCCAGCTGGGTGACCTTGGGCTGGTCACAGCTCTCTTTTGAGCTCTCACAGGCCCACTTACCTCACAGGGTGTTCTGTTCTGGGAAGAACAGAAGGTTTGTAAGCTGCTTTGAGTCCCCTTAAATGGGTGAGAAAAACGGGGTAAAGCCAACTCTTCTTCTTCTTCTTCTTCATGTACTAAGAAGTTACAATAATTCCTTCTCAAGTAATCTGAAGTAATATTACGTTCCTAGAACTTCTCCTATTTTTTCATTCATCCCCAACCTGTCCACATTCAGACTGCACGATCCTTTAGAGCAGTGGTTCTCAACCTGGGGGTCGGGACCCCTTTGGGGGTCAAATTACTCTTTCAGAGGTGTCGTGACGAGTCTCCCGCCGCCCTTCCCTCCCACCTTCCTGCTGCTCCGCCCCTGTGGTTGGGGGTCTCCACAAGATGAGGAACTCCATTAAGGGGTCGTGGCATTAGGAAGGTTGAGAACTGCTGCTTTAGAGGAAACCATGAAGTGTGAGGCTAGGAAACACAGAAAACATCTTGCTTCAGGAAGCTTCTACACATTCTCTCAAACTAGTGCCCAAATTACGTGAAGCCACTACAGTAGCGCATATGCCACTGCTGACCGAAGCAACTCTGCTATGGAGAACTCCATGACACCATCTATCCATTTGATCCTCTGCCATCTCCTTCTTCACTTGCCTACCGGGAAACCATAGCTTTGACCATGTGGATCTCTATCGGCAAGTTGATGTCTCTGCTTTTTAAAATGCTCTCCAGGTTTGCCGTAGTCTTCCTCTCAAGAAGCAAACGACTTTTAATTTCATGGCTATGGTCTCCTTCTTCAGTGATCTTTGAGTCCGAAGAAGAAGAAGAAGAAGAAGAAGAAGAAGAAGAAGAAGAAGAAGAAGAAGAAGAAGAAGAAGAAGAAGAGTTGGCTTTTGTACCCTGCTTTTCTCACCCATTTAAGGGGACTCAAAGCGGCTGACAAACCTTCTGTTCTTCTCCCCAGAACAGACACCCTGTGAGTTAGGAGGGGCTGTGAGAGCTCAGAAGAGAGCTGTGACTAGCCCAAGGTCACCCAGCTTGCTTCATGGAGAAAGGCAAAATCAAACCCAATATTCCCAGTAAGAGTCCAGCTCCTTAACCCCTAGACCAAACTGGCTAAATGAAAATCTGACACTGATTCCCTTGCTTCTCCTCCTATTTGCCAAAATATGAGGGGACTGAATGCCATGATCCTAGGGATTTTTTCAAAAGTTGGTAGTAATATAATAACCAAAATATAAAAATCCAGTTCAGGAGCATCAGGGTAGGGAAAAAACTTATTGGTGGTATCATCATTATTGCCATTTAAGACATCCCATCTCTTCCCCCCTAAAAAGGTCCCTCTCTTCCTACTGTTTACCTACTCATCTATCAATGTTCTGTTTTTCATTTCTATCCATGGGGGAGGCTTCCCTGACGTCTAATGCTTTTATTGACTCTCGTTAGGTACATCATTACAAAATAGGTAGAATACAAATGGATGGATGGATGGATGGATGGATGGATGGATGGATGGATGGATGGATGGATGGATGGATGGATGGATGGATGGATGGATGGATGGATGGATGGATGGATGGATGGATGGATATTGCCAATAGCATTTTTCCCAGGAGACGCTATGATTGGTGCTTACTGGAGGTCTTCAAGCAGAGGTTGGACATACATCTGCCTAGGATGGTTTAGGAAATCCTGCATTGAGCAAGGGTTTGGACTTGATGACCCGGAAGGTCCCTTCCAAGAAATCTATGATTCTATGAAGTTACACAAGTACTGGTAATGAGAACTTCACTTGAAAAAGCGTCTAATGTGGAACATCCAAAAGAGACAGAACACAGGGGCAGTGGTTGAGTAGACGCCTGCCTGTTCTGTTAACACATTATGATGGGGCAGCAGTTCTGCTTTTATCTCAAAAAAGGTGTACAAACAAAGTCTATTCTTCCACCTCCTCCTCGGACTATCACTCCAGGCATTTCACTCCCAGTTTTTCCACCCAGTTCAGGTCAGTCAAGAGCCTAAAATGCCAACATATGCAGATAAATGTGGAAGGAAGGGGTCAGATATTGTCCTTGCCATGTTCCTGTGCTTGTAGAATGAAGGAGACTGCAAGTCCTATATACAGCAAAAAGCACTGTTCTATTCTGTCTACTGGAAGAGTTTGGAAGAGTCAAAAAAGCTACCTTAGCTTTATTCAGAAACAGCAGTGCAACCTTTTCACAATGTACGTAATACTGTAAAATATAACTCTGAAAGTCTGAGAAAAAATCCTCTTTTTTGAACTAAAGCTGCCACGACCATCAGCCCAGAACCATGGGCACTGTAGTTCAGAAGATGAAACCATTCCAAGCTCTGGAATTTCTTCCCGTGGTGTTTTAATTCACTTTGCAGTAGCTCGCCTGGCTAAATATCTGAAAGCAACGAGGGTGATCTTTTCAATCAAAATAGATCAGAAAAGCCAAGTATTTCTAGTGTCCCACTAGCTGGAGCAGGTGACAAGACAGACCAAAGGTCCTCTGGGATACTTAAGAGTTCGGCAAACACCTCTTCTCACATTCAGCCACCAACCATTCTTTGCAAAGAGTCTCTCATCAGCTGGCAAGTGCCCCTTACAGGCCCCAAGCCGGGACAACATGGAGGAACCTATCCTTCCTTGGAAAATTAATCAGAAGATGGTACAGACAAACCTCAGAGGGTACATAAGACTATTGTTAACAGACAGCTGCTACCAATTTGACTACTGGAGATACATTTAAAAAATTAAGAGATAAATTATCTGGCCATCAGCATATGTTGCTCTTCTTCAGTCGTTAAGTCATGTCCAATTATGCATGACCCCATGAATCAAAGCATGCCTTGGCCTTCTATCCAGAATTTGCCCCAGCTCACCTCCATTGTCTCCCCCCATCTTCTCCTGTCTCCTCCTCCTGTTGCCTTCAAGTCCTTCTGTCCTCTGCTGTTTCCCAGGGTTTGCCCAAAAGCATGTCTGCTCTCTCCACAACATCACGGCTCTATCTCATCCTCTCCTGTTTAGGGTTGTGCACGAATATTCGTAGGCATTCGAAATCCGATCGAATGTGCCAAATTTCGACATTCGAACGCGAACCGAATGTCCTGAAATTCAAATGTAAACATTCAGATCGAATTTCAAATTTCAGATCTATTTGTTTGAATTATCCGGACATTCGTATGCGTACCGGTTCGTACACGATGTGCGTACTTGAAGATCTGCGTCTTTCCTGCATCTGTACGCATTTCTACGCATCCATTCAGGATGAAAACGGGTTTCATACAGGATAACTACAGGACGTTTACGGATGTGGGGAAGATGCGTACAGGCAAATGTTGTCAACAGCTGTATGTGCGGATTCAAATAAAAAATCCAAACGAATTTTAAATTTGAATTTAAAAGATTTGAATCGGATTTTTGGGTATTCGGTTCAATTCGAATAGAATGTTAAAAAAACTTTTGTGCACATTTCTACTCCTGTTGCCTTCAAGTCCTTCTGTCCTCTGCTGTTTCCCAGAGTTTCCCATGTCTGTTGGCTCTGTAACACCAGCTGTCCACCTCATCCTCTGCTGTTCTCCTGTTCCCTCCCATCTTCCTACGGGGTCTTCTCCAGTGAGTCCTGTCGCCCCATTATGTACCCCAAGTATCTGAGCTTCAGCTTCAGGATTCCTCCTTCCAAGGAACCCTCAGGCCTGATTTCCTTGAGTATTGACTGATTCGATCTCCCTGTAGTCCAAGGGACTCTCAAAGGTCTTCTCCAGCGACATGAATACAGAGGGTCCAGATCTGTGGGATGTGAAGACAACCAGCCTCCTACTTTAGCAGCGGCTAAACATGTGACACATTCAAAGAGAGAAGCTATGCAAACGTGTCTGAAGCAGAGTAGATCTGGGCAGGCAAACGGTGAATCGGGCCCAGCGGACTGCTGAGCTGAGAGGTGGGGAAGTGGGGAAGAGGCGGAGAGGGGCAGCGAAAGAAGCCTGCCTGCTGCCTGCCAAACCAGAAATAAACGATGCCGAACCTTTGCTGTCGTGGTTATCCGGTGACCACTCAGTATTTCCACCCTGGGCAGAGCTGTGTTTGCAGTGGGAAATTTACTATGTTAGCTTGGGCAGGACTTGCTAAGCTTATCTTACAGTGCAAACAGCCCTCCAGAAGTCCCAGCCCAGCAAAACGAGGCTTTAATCCCCTTGTTTCCTTTTCGGCTGATTACCTGACAAAACCAAAAATTGTTATAGCTTTGCTGAAAAGAAAATTAGACGGCTATGGCAAGAAACCTCTCCAATTAGTCCTGTTATTTTCAGTAAATCAGTTCCAGCAACTGCATTTTTTTTTCACCCTCCCAGATAGTAGCCAGGGGAGGCAAAGGGGGCCGCGTTTCGCCAGGAACCGCTCCTCTTTGGTCTAAGATGGACTTTGTTTCCCAAAAAAAAAGTTCTTGAAAGTTACTTGCACAATTAGATTAACCAGGACAACCGAAGTGGCCAAGACCCGGCCCTTAAAGCCATCAGATTAAAACACTTATTAACCATGACAGGTCCAAAGTTATTTTTTCCAGGCTTGCTGCAGCCACTAGTGGAAATATGTAACTCTTTCCCAGAAGAGTATAGTTAATGTTAGCAAGTCCCACTTGCAAACGCGTTTCCCAATTTTTTTTCAAAAAATAAAATAAAACGCTAAACGAGGGAAATGCATCCCCTGCACTGGATGTAAAGGGAAAGGGTAAGAGGTTCAGTATGCCAGTTATGAAATTCAGATAAGAACAAGGATATCTTTTCTTAAAAGTTGCATTGGCTTTCGGAAGCTCAGCCTAGGAGTGAAGATGTTGCTGAGCTAGCAATGCACCCAGGCTGCTTAAACTCCAGCATGAGCCTATGGTCAGGTGGCAAATGGGCAGCCTGGAAGGGGATTACTAGGATGGATGGTCCTTTCCCTGTGGCTGTTGTCACCCATATCTTCGCCTGCCACCTTTAATCGCGGCTGCCTTCAATACTCTCCCGGCATAAGAAATCCCAGCCTACAGGAAAATCTACTAGCGTCCCAGATGTTCATGAAACAGAAGCGGAAAAACATATGTACTCATAGATGGAGGCAGAAGAAGGATGGTAAAGCAGCTATGGGGTATATCAGAAGAAAGAGGAGGAGGGGCAGAAGGACATCCTGGTAAGTTATTCTTAAGCCTGAGAATGTAAAAACATAAGAGGAGCGGTACTGGATCTGGACACAGCCCATGGGGCCCAGGATCCTGCTGCATACAGTGATCCATCAATTGCTTCAGGTCATGTCAAGCAGAAGGCAAAGGCAAAACCTTCACCTGCTCTCAAATCCCTGCAAATGGCCTTAGAGGTATCCTGCCTGTCTCTCCAACCTGAAAGCATTTACCTGGGCATCCATTCTAGTTGCCATGGACATACCTGCCCTCCATGGCATTGTCCATAAGATCATGCCACAGCCCAGCTAGTCCAGCATTCTGTTTCACATAGTGGTCCACAACTGCTTCTAGGCACTTCAAGCAGAAGACAAATGCAAAATCTTCACCTGCTCTCTCTTATCCACCTTTCCCACACTATGCATGATTTTATATGCTTCAGTCAGGTCTCCTCTTTCAAGGCCATTGCAGCAAGATCTCATAACAGAAGTTTTCCTGACCCTTTATCACTCCGGTTGCCCTTTGGTGCCCTTTTCCAGTTCAACAATAGACTCCCTGAGATGCAGTGACCAGAACTGTATACCACATACTAGAGACATGCATGAATATTCCTAACATTTGATATTCATATGAATTAACACTAATTCATACATTTGTTTACAAATCAAACATTACAACATTCATCCACTGACATTTGTATTCATACTAATGTTTAAGAACATGCATATGAATGCTTTCGAACATTCATGAACCGGGGAGGTGGGAAAGCGGCTGTACTAATCACATCTGCAACAGATTGGAGTGCTGTTATCACTTATGTGAGCGCCCATTTTCTTGGGCTCAGGTGCATTACTGCTGCATAAACGTCCATGTATCCTGTTGGCTGAATGAGGAATTTTTTCTTCCTCCTCGCTCTCCTATCTCCTCCAGTCAGTTGAGTAAAGCCTCCTGTCCCTGAAGACCTTCCTGAATCTCCTGCTCAGAAGAGGAAGACATCTAGATAAGACAAAAAAGAAAAATAACATAAACAAGAGAATAATAAGGGTCGTAATGCGCCTGAGCCCAAGAGAATGGGCGCTCACGTAAGTGATAACAACGCTCTATTCTCCAGTGGGCTCAGGCTTATTACTGCTGGGATGTACCAGAGACCTATAACTGCACCGGTAGGGAACAACACAGAACATATCAAACCATATTCCTACCGTAGTCTCGACCACTTGTTGAAGCACTCTGTGGCCAAATGCTGCTTCCACTGCTTCTGAACTAATCCAGGCAATAATGTTTTGTAAAGGAAAACGGACTCGTCCAGGCCACTGCTTTACAGATTTCTGCTATAGGAGCGTTCACTGCTAGAGCCGCTGGTGTAGAAGCTCATCTAGTTGAGTGAGCCTGTATTCTTTGTGGTGGTGTCCTATTCTTAACTAGTTATGCCAGGGAGATGCATGCCTTAACCCACTTGGCTCTAACCTTAGCATTCGCTTTCTTCCCCAAATTAGTGGGAAGAAAACCTATAAACACTGATGAAGATTTTCTAAACTCCTTTGTTCTATCTAAGTAGAAGGACAAGGCCCTCCTAACATCCAATGTATGCCAGCTTTTTCCCAGATTCTTCTTCAGGTTGGGGCAAAAGGTGGGAAGATGGATTTACAAGGCTCTATGAAAGGTAGTATCCACCTTGGGCCTAAACTTAAGGTCTCGGTGCAACACTACTGAATCCGGTGTAAACTGGCAAATTGCTGACAAATTGGACATTCTCCTGGCTGAGGTAATTGCTACCAAAAAGGATACCTTGTAAGACAGCAATCTTAATGACACCATTGCCAGCAGTTCAAAGGGTTTACCTATAAGCGCTGTCAGCACCAGTTTCAGGTCCCAGGAGGGAAATCCCCAAAATAAAAATTCTTACATACTCATTCCCCGCTAACTTGAATCCCGTCGACAGATCTAAAACTGCTGCTAAGGTGTAAACCTGCTTCCTCAGAGTATTATAGTGCAACTCTTTCCAAACTCCTCCCTGAAGGAAAGACAGGACCTGACCAATGGAAGGGTGAGTAGGCTCTACATTACGGGGCCTGCACCACCTAACAAAGCCCCCCTCCAAGCTGTATTATAAACGCACTTAGTAGATTGTCTTCTAGCTTCCAACATTGTTTCAATCACTGGCTCCTCCGGGTCAGCTGTCCTTAAACATTCCTGTTGAGCCTGTACACTGTCAAGGACAGCCAACCTAGATCCTGATGAAGAATGTTCTGCTGTGACAGAAGAGTTTTCCTGAGAGGAAGACAAAAAGGAGAATGGCTCACCATGCTCTGAAGCAACGAGAACTAGCCCTCGCTCTGCAGATTCTTTGAAGGAACTGTGTCAAAAGAGGAAAAGGGGAAAGGTGTATAAAAGCCCTGGTGGCCAAGGAGCCAACAGGGCATCAATCACCTATGCCCTGTTGTCCCTGAACCTTGAGATAAACATTAGAAGCTGTTCATTCTCTGCTGTTGCAAAAAGGTTAAATACTGGAAGCCCCCATTTCCAGACAATCATGTCAAAAACTACTGGATCCAACCTCAACTCTGCCTGAGGAAGATCTCTTTGACTCAAAGAATCTACCCAGGAATTCTGGGATCCCTGTATATGAATTACAGAAATCGACATCAAATGAGATTCCACCCAATTGAAAAGCTCCATAGACAATTGCATCAGGGATCTGGACTGGGAACTGTCCTGCCTACAGATGTGGACCTTGGCCATGACATTATCAGTTAATACTAAAACATGTTTGCCCCTAGCTAAGGGTAAAAACTCTTTCAGTGCTAGGAAAACTGTTCATAGTTCCAGACAATTTATTTGAAACTGAGCTTCTTCGCTGGACCAGACTCCCTGAGCAGTGTGTCCTAAACTAGTGAACTCCCCAACCCCTGTTACTAGCATCGCAAGTCACCCTGACTCATTCCACAGAGGGAATAGGGCAGCCCTGCAGAAGATGTTACTTGACCACCCACCATCTAAGGCAATCCCTCAAGTCAGATGGCAGGAAAAGTGTGGTGTCCCCATTTCCTGCAATCAAGCTAGAGAAGGGGAGCACAAACCACTGCCACCGTCTAAAATGGAAATTTACCCAGGGAACTAGACCAATCATAGACACCATTTTTCCCAGTACAGAAGTCAAAAGGCTCGGCCTGACCCTTGTGCAAGACAGCATGAGCCTAACCTAACGTATTAGGGTTAAGACCCGTTCCTCGCTGGGAAAAATCCTGAATAAGTGTGTATCAAATTTGGCTCCAAGATCAGGAAACTATGTTTCTGCAGGAAGAATAGTGTCTTGGAAACATTCTCCTCAGTCTGATGGTAAGCAGGGGCCTTACAAAGGACATCATCCAGGCAGATGAATGCTTCCACTCCTTTGACCCTTAGTGTGGCCACTAATGATGAGCTTTAGTAAAAGTTCTAGGAGCTGAGAAAAGCCCAAAAGGTATCGCCCTATACTGGAAATGCTTTCCACCTATTGCAAAATGGAGGTATTGCCTAGCAGGCAGAGCCACCAAAACGTGGAAATATGCATGGCAAAGGCCCGTAGAGGCCAAGAAATCCCCCTCTCTAATGGTCCTCTGATTCTCCATCTTGAATTTGTTTTTAACTAAGAATTTATTCAAATACTTTAGGTCAAGAATGGCAAGCCACAAGTCTCCCTTCTTTGGTACAAGGAACAAAACAGAATAAATGCCTTGCCTTCTTCTTCCTTCGGGACAGGCTCTACAGCACCCAGCTCCAACAATTCTTTAACTGCATACAACACTGCCCTCATTTTACTTGGATCGGAGGGAATGGGAGAACTTATAAACCTTAGTTTAACCTGATCACAAAACTGTAAGTAACAACCATCCTTAACCAGAGAGAACACCCATGGAACATCAGTAGAACTGGCCCAAACATGGGCAAAATCTGCTAAACACCCCCAACACATTCTTGATCAGGCCTAGCGGTTAGTATTGGGGAACCTGGCATCTCTGCCTGCTCTCCTTCCAAGGGACTCTCTATTGGAATTAAACTGGTGTCCCCAGGAAGCCCTATCCCTGGGGAGCCTGGCCCAAAAGAGCTGCCTAGGCTGGTTCATGGGTGCTCGTCTGAAGTACTGAAACTTGAACTTGCCCCAAGAAGAGGAAGAAGGCACAGAAGGTGCTGATATCTTATCTTTATATTCTACAAGGACATCCTTTAAACAATCCTCACCAAACAGATTTTTGCCTTTAAAAGGCGAGGCAATCACGTGGTTTTTGGAAGCCATGTCCAAGTTCCGTGCTTTCAACCAAAGGGCACGTCTTGCTCCCGTCGAAGAAACCAATGGGCTTGCTGGTAATTGCAGTGATTCTATTGCCAAGTCAGCCATGAGTGCCAAATTCCTCCTAATGCCAGCCACAATCTGTCTTGCCTCCCTGGAAATTGACTGATCCGCCAGGAGGTCCTCAGATCACTTCAGCGCTGCTTGAGTCACTAACGAGGCAGTGGAAGACAAACAAAGAATCAGTGCCTCCACTCCAAAAGATTTCTTCAAAAGCGACTCCATTTTGTGATCCAGCCCCTCCCAGAGATTTGTCTCTGCTTCACGTGGGATCACCTGTTTCAACAGTAACTGGGTCCTGGGGGAATCCACCACCCACATACTCTCAGAGTGGTCCTGGGGCAGCAAAATCCTTCTAGGAACCAGAGGCAACTTCTTTGTGGAAACAGGGTCATTCCATTCTCCCAAGGTAAGTTTTTGAAAGATTGAAGGCACCAGAAGTACTCTCTCCTCAGATGAAGGAGACCATAGTATATTGGCTGCTTCGGTGGACACATCATCTGAAGGAGCTGGCAACAGAATCTTCAATGCCTAAGCAGTTTCTTATATAACTATGGGAAACTGGTCCTGCCACAACAATCTGGGAGTTTGGGATGAATACTGATTGAACTCAGACTGGAACATGTCACTCTCATCCAGACTTTGGACTTCCAGAAGCCGACCATCAACCTGGAGTTACTCCTCAGAGAATTGCTCACAAGGAAGCTCTGATCTAGCAGACACTTGGTCTCTGCTCTTCTCCTCGGGAAGAGAGTTCAACTGTTTAGAGGCTTTAACAGACTTGCTTGAGTCAATTCCTTCGACTTTGACAACACTTTTGGGTTCTTAGGTTTGGAAACCTTAAGCTCCTTCTTATCCTTCCTCTTATGAGACTCTCCTGAGAAAGAGCTCTCAGAAGAAGATGAAGAAGAGAATGGTGAAGGAGAGCATTGTCTCTTCTGCTTTTTCTTGCCTTTCTTAGTGGCAGGAGAGAGAACTCCAGAGGCCTTAAAAGAAGCCATCAGATCCACCACTACTAACAGCAATGCTGTTATGACAGATGACAGATCTATCAATGGATGACAGATGTATCAATGGCTACTAGAACAAATGCCTAGGTGCATCCTTCAGGCTGAGGGGGGGGAGGAACTGGGGCGCTTCTAAGGCCATCTGCTGGGACTCGAGAGCAGGAGAAGGTTTGTCCTTGTCTCTGCTTGAGATGCCCGTGAGCATTTGGTGGGCCACTGTGTGCGACAGGATGCTGGACTAGATGGGCTGTGGCCTGATCCAGCAGGGCTTCTCTTACGTTCTTATGTTCTTATATGAATTCGTACGAATACTTTTGTATCAAATAGAATCCTACCACATTCTTAAATTCGATTCGATACAAATTAAATGCAAAAAAACCCCATTTGTGCACATCCATACCACATACCAAATATGGCCACACCATAGATTTATAAAGTAGCACAACGACGCCTGCCTTTTTCACTGGTGCTGCATATTTAGTCAATACCTTCACTGAGTTCTCCACCAGAATGCCAAGATCCCTCTCTCAATCTGTCATAGAAACTACAGCACCATTAAATTGTAGGTGTAACAAGGCTATTCTACCTAAGGGTGTGCATGAATGCAATTTTCAACATTCGATTCGATTCAAATGAAAAATTTGAATGTCTGAATTTGTAAGAATAGAGGAAAAACAAATATATTCAAATCTGAACTGATTCAAATACATTCATATCTATTTGTATAAATATTCAATTCGTAACTGATGAGACAAATGTCGACACCATTCGTATGTGTCCGTACACATTTGCATGCATCCCACATTGTATGAGTACACATTTGTATGCATTTGTACGGATATGTATGGGACGAAAACGGGATGCATACGGGATAAAAACGGGATGCATACGGGATAAAAACGGGATGCATACAAATGAGTACGGATACGAATAAGATGCGTACAGATATGTATGTAATGCATACGTATCTATACGCATACAAATGCCTGAAAAATTCATACAAATGATTCCAAAAAAACCAAATTTGAATGTTAAAAAACAAATGCATAGGCGTTTGATTTGAATTCGAATCTCCAGATTCAAACAAGTTCAATCAAATTTTGAATGTTTTGAATATTCTTGCACATCCGTCATTCTACCTCAATGTGGTTTGCTTTGTACTTATTAATACTGCAGTTCATTTGCCACTTGGTTGCTCACTAGGAGATAATAGGTTTTTGGGCCATCAGCATTTACTGCAATGAGCCAGACAGACAAATTATTAAGTTATACTTGGAAAGAAAATTAGCCAAATGGATGGAGATAGCAAAGCCTAGCTACAACTTCTATATGCTATATGCAATTTCCAGACTGAGAAGTCACTGCCAATGAAATTCCTCTAGGATCCATAGATGGATTTTGTTGGTCAAAACGCAAGGAAGGACAAAAAAGGTGCTCTTCTACTTAAATACTCTAGCCTGATCCAACTGCTACAGCTGATGATAAGGCTCGTGAATGCAAGAACAAAGGCCGCTGGAAAGAACTAATTATCCTACATTTTCAGCAACCTTCTGAGTGTTATATAGGTATAATATTCAGCGATATGCTTATCTGAAAAAGTATAGACTGTGCAAGAGAATCCTCTCAATATCTGGTATTTCAGAAAGGTAAGAGCAACGAAACCTGAAATGGAAAATATGGCAATGAATCCTTCACTTTTACCTCCTGCTTTGATTCAGCTTCAATGTGCTCATTTGGAAAAAGGCTTATAAAAAGGCAACTAAAATCATCAAAGCGCTGGAGCAACTACTCCATAAGGAAAGTTACAGCCTTTGTGTTTTTTTCAGTTTAAGTGGAGAGGATATAAGAAGAATATATAATATTAAGCACGTTGGGAAGAACGGATACGGAGCCTTCCCCTCTCTTGCAAAATTCTTGAATTAAGCATCACCAGTGAAGCTGAAGATAAGAATATTTGCCGCAGAACAAAGTTAAGAATTAAAATCCAGTATTATAAAATAACGTGATGGTCATCAACCGTGTCAAATTTATGTATGTACTCATTTGGTATATTTACATGCTGCTTTTTTGTTATTGAAAAAGAAAACCTTGAAGCTGCTTACAAGAATAAAAACAGATTTAAAAAATCAAATATTCAAATATTGGCCACTGGAAAGAGAAGCAGTCTTGCAGGGAAAGGTATATTGTATTTATTATTTATTTATTTATTATTTGCATTTCTAGCCCGCCCTTTACCCAAAGGTCTCGGGGTGAGTAACAACATTTAAAAGCAGACATATATTAAAACAACATATAATAACAGCGTCTGTAAAGTGGGAAAAGACAGTCTATTCCCATTTAGCCAAAGGCCGGGGCAGAGGTGCGTCTTCACTGCCTTCCTAAACAAATACAACGAAGGGGCCTGACGCACCTCAAGGGGGAGACTATTCCATAGCCTGGGGGCCATCACTGAGAAGGCCCTCCTGGGTGCCCACTCTTTTTACCACTGAAGGTGGTGGGACAACCAGGAGGGCCTCCCCTCCAGATCTTAAGGCACGGGCACGTTGATATGGGAGAAGGTCAGATTTGATGCTTTCAGATAAGATATGTTACTGGATACATACCGTGTTTCCCCCAAAATAAGCAGGGTCTTATATTAATTTTTGCTCCTAAAGATGCACTAGGTCTTATTTTCAGGGGATGTTTTATGTAACACTTATATAGGGCTTATATTTCAAGCATCCTGAAAAATCATGCTTATTTTCAGCGTTGGTCTTATTTTCGGGGAAACGGGGTATATCACATTTGAAGTGGATCTATTTGAACGAATACAGATTCTCTAACGTTGATTTGTTAAGAACCGAACGTCAAAAACCTCATTCTTGCGCAAGCTAGAAGCATTTTGTCAACATTATGTACATGTACAGCCAGAAACAGCCAGAGAGCATTTCAGATGCAAAGAGTTGCTTTTGTCTACGCCACAAGGAATGAATGCTAACGTTTCCTTGACAGCTTCAGAACGAAGACAGCTTACGTGAAGGTCTGGCTAGCTTTGCGCCCGACCATTCTTGCTGAGAATAAGATGCTGGGCATAGTGTGCTTCACAGACTACCTGTGAGCTTGAGCAGATTGAAAATTCAAGGCTCACTGACTTCTCAACGGAGGGAAGCACTCGGCTGTAGCATCTCCGCCGGTCAACAGCATGGGGCCAAGTGCAGGCACGTCTCAATCGCGGCTCAGCTGCCTGAGCGGCATCCGCTGCCTTTGCAGACCCTTCCAAGGCTACGGTTGCGGCAATGCGCTAATCCGCCAGGGCTGCATGCACAGAAGGTCTTTCTTTTTTGCACAACACAGGAGGCTTTCTTCTCAAAAGCATAAATATGGAAATATTCAATATTCCAGGAATTTGAGGAGCAAGTTTGTTTGCAGACAGGTGCTTTGTTCAATTATTTTGCCCTAAAAGGGAGTGGGGACGACGGAAGGGCTCCAGAGATACTTGATAGATATCTTGCCTTATTCCACAAGGGACTCAAAGCGGTATACAAAAGATTAACAACCCAATACAATATATAACGTTCACACAACCACATTGGTAATAAAATTCAAATACAGTCGGACCCCCGTATCTGCTGGGGATACACTCCGACGCCTACCGTGGCTACCCAAAACTGTGGATAATCGCGAACAGGCCTTCTGGTTCTGGAGTTGTGCAACCCCAGAACTGGAAGTGCTTTTCTGGCCTCCGGAAGGCCTATTTCAGTCTCTGGCGAGCACTGATACAGATGTGCAATGCCACCGGCCGCTTCCTGCCTCCCGCCTGCCTCCTATGCACCCTCTTACATTTTGGGATGGGCTCCGGTGGCGTCACGTGCCTATTCCAATGCTCTATGGAGGCCAAAATAGGCCTTCCAGTTCTGGGTGCTTTTCCTTTATGGTGCCCGTGGGGGTTGAGGGTGGGCTGATCCGGTAACTGTGGTAAACTGTGGTAAACTGAAAAACTGTGGTTACCAAATCAGTGGATACAGCGGTCTGACTGTATAGAATCTAAAACATACAAAACAATCTATATCATACATAAAAACATATACAACAAGCTATTGTGATTATAAGGAGACCAACCTACTGAATTTAGGATAAGATTGGAAAGCCTCCTGGAATAAAAAAGCTTTTACTGTTTACGAAAGGACACCAGAGATGGGGCCAGCCTAACTTCCCTGGGGAGTGAATTCCAGAGCTTAGGTGCAGCCACCAAAAAGGCCCTGTTCTTAGTTTCTACCAATGTGAACAAATGAGTTGGAGGGACAGAGAGAAGGACCTCATCAGTGGATCCCACAGCCCCAGCAGGCTCACAGCGGGTGAGCCAGTCTTTCAAATATTACGGTCCTAAATATGGGTTTGACAAGGCAACTATAAGGTGGGTTCAAAACTGGCTTAGTAATCGTACTCAAAGAGTGGCTTTAAATGGCTGCACATCCAAATGGAAGGAAGTGTCAAGTGGAGTACCACAAGGTTCTGTCCTGGGCCCAGTTATGTTTAATGTTTTTATAAACGATCTGGACGAGGGAGTTGAAGGGAAACTGATCAAATTTGCTGATGACACAAAGCTAGGGGGGATTGCAAACACCAGAGAAGAGAGAGAGAGGATTCAAAAAGATTTAGAGAAACTCGAACAATGGGCTGCAACTAATAAAATGGTATTTAACAAAGAAAAATGCAAGGTTCTGCACCTGGGCAAGAAAAATGAAAAAAGCACATATACAATGGGAGGAATTCAGCTGAGCAGCAGCACATGTGAAAAAGACTTGGGTGTCCTGGTAGATCATCAACTGAACATGAGTCAACAGTGCGAGGCAGCTGCAAAAAAGGCAAACGCAATCCTGGGGTGTATTAGGAGAAGCATAGAGTCCAGATCACGTGAAGTTATTATCCCCCTCTACTCTACCTTGGTCAGACCTCATCTGGAGTACTGTGTCCAGTTCTGGTCACCCCAGTTTAAAAAAGACGCTGACAAGCTGGAGCAGGTTCAAAGGAGAGCTACCAAGATGGTGAACGGTCTGCAAACCATGTCCTATGAGGAACGGCTTAAGGAACTAGGAATGTTTAGTCTAATAAAAAGAAGACTGAGAGGACACATGATAGCTGTCTACAAATACCTCAAGGGTTGTCACAAGGCAGAGGGATCAGCCCTGTTCTCACTCTCTCAAGGAAGGACTAGAAACAATGAGGTGAAACTGCAGGGGAAAAGATTTAGTTTAGATGTTAGGAAAAAATTTCTAACAGTAAGAGTGATCAACCAGTGGAACAGGCTGCCACGGGAGGTGGTTGGTTCCCCTTCGATGGAGGTCTTCAAGCAGAGACTGGACAGCCATCTGTCTGAGATGGTTTAGGAGATCCTGCCTTGAGCAGGGGGTTGGACTCGATGACCCAGGAGGTCCCCTCCAACTCTACCATTCTATGATTCTATAAATCATTTAGATACGGCAGGGAATCCATGACACAGAAGTACGGATGATGAGAATAAGGAGATCTGCTGCTCTCTGGATTTTGCTGAAATTTTACTCCGGCATCTTCAGTGATCCTGAGGTCACGGTCACACATACTAAAGAGAGAGTTTGTCTTGGGGACAATCTAGGAACTCAGGCCATTTATGGCCTGGAACAGCCTAGTCACACCTATTATGGTAGACTGCCGCTGCCACACCAAAGCTTTAACACTATTCCATAATCTAGGAGCCCCCACTGCAACCCAGGTACCTGCTGAAGTCCATGAGGCCTCTCTCCTAAACTAAGGCAACCGGACGCTTCTGTGCTGTGTTTTAAAAGTAAAGGGACAGGGAAAAGCAGGCGCGTCAAAAGATCCCGACTCACCCTTTTCACCCGCCGCCAGGGACAGCGTCTTGAGTTCCTTCGACTCCCTTGAGATCTCCGGATCATTCTCGACGTCGCCGCCATCATCAAACTGGGCCTCCACAACAACATCTGGGCTGTCGGCATCGCCTTTCCCAGGGTCCGGAAGGATGGAGGAGCCTGGCGAATTCCCACCGGTATCGGATCCACAAGCAGCTTCCACCTCACAGTCACAACCACCCGGTTTGATCACCTGAAGAGGGAAGGAGGAAGAGAAGGAGAAAAAGTGGCACGCTGAACTGGGAGCTGAGGGATGGCCAAGGGGCTGCCCGCATCCCACACCCATCCCATGACAGGCACAGGGTTCTATCATGCACCAGAATGTGAAGCTGTATGCAAATGCTTGACGGGAGGGTATGATCTGCATGGCCAAGGCCCATGCCCCCTCCTGCCCTTTTCTTTTTTTCAGGAATGCCTGCCATGGACTGGCAAAGCAAGCTGGATTTGCTCAAGAAAGCAATGCTTCTGGATCAACCTCACAATGCTATACAGACACAGATCAACACAAGGTAGAAGAGTTGGCTTTTCTACCCCGCTTTTCTCACCCATTTAGGGGGACTCAAAGCAGCTGACAAACCTTCTGTTCTTCTCCCCACAACAGAACACCCTGTAAGGTAGCTGGCGCTGTGAGAGCTCAGAAGGAAGCTGTGACTAGCCCAAGGTCACCCAGCTGCCTTTGTGGAGGAGGAGGAAGAAGAGGAGTTGCCTTTTCTACCTCATTTTTCTCGTCCATTTAAGGGGAGTCAAAGTGGCTGACAAAACTTCTGTTCTTCTCCCCACAACATAATCCCTTGTGAGGTAGGTAGGGCTGTGAGAGCTTTGAGTAGCCCAAGGTCACCCATCTGGCTTTGTGGAGGAGGGTGGAATCAATCCCGGTGTTCCCAGATAAGAGTCCGGCTCCTTAACCACTAAACTGGCCCCAAGTAGATAAAGGCCCCATGCAGACAGGAGGAATGCACAGCCATCATGGGGCTGCTGTGTTGGGGCTGCCTCGTGTACGGACAAGAACTCTCATGAAAATTGTGGGGGGGCTGCCTCAGCCACATCCAAAGTCCTGAAACGTTTGCAATGGCTAATCGGTGACAGTGAAAATAGATTTAAAAACTATGAAGACATTTAAAACTGTACCAAGAGCTACACAGTAAGCAGAGAATCATCTTTCATTGACAAGATGTTCAAACCTGAGAAATACCAGATACAACAACGGAAAAGAAGAAGAGGGGAAGGAAAACAACCGAGTACATTTAGTGCCTGCGAAAGATGCAAAGCACGCCTTGTAAACAAAAGCACAGTTTCCAAATGGCTGGGTGGGACCTTGGAGAAAGAAAGGCAATGCTGGAGGAATGCAAGAATTCCCTTGCTAGATCAGCACAGAGGTTCATCTTATCTGGCAGCCGGCTGTCAGGACTCATTTCCCAAATATTTCCTAGAAGAAATATTGGATGGGAGATATCATCCATGGAAAACTGTCTTCACCTCTGAATGCCAGGACCAATGCTTTTTTTTTTAAACTGCGGAGGGTCAATATTCTATATCTATCACAACTTTGGCTACCGGGCCAATTCAAGGTTTTGACTCTGACTTATAAGGCCCTAAATGACTTGGCCCCCAAATATCTAAAGGAACACCTTTTCACATATTGGCCTGCCTGTGCCTTAAGATCTGGAGGGGAGGCCCTCCTGCTTGTCCCACCGCCTTCAGCAGTGAGGCTGGTGGGCACCCGGAAGAGGGCCTTCTCAGTAGTGGCCCCCAGGCTGTGGAATAGTCTCCCCCTTGAGGTGCGTCAGGCTCCTTCTTTGGTTAGATTCAGGAAGACGCACCTCTTCTCTGAGGCCTCCGGCTAAGGATTTTTATATTTCCCCCCCCACACACTGCAAACGCTACTGTTTTAACTGAGATATTTATATTTATTTATATTTATATTTATATCCTGCCCTATACCCGAAGGTCTCAAGGTGAGTAACCATTTTTTTTTAAACCAGCATAACAAAAGAAACAATATTAAAAATTTTAAAACCAACATGTTAACAAACAGCAGGATATCAGTTAAAACAGTAGAATTTGCGGTGGGGGGCAGACATACAAAACCTTAGCCGAAGGCCTCAGTGAAAATAAATAAGATAATTTAGTTGCTGATATCTGTCTTCTACTCAAATCTCTCAAAATCCGCCTCTGGAGCCATGGATACCAAGAAAGACACAGGAAGAAGGAGGGCTTACATGAATTCATTACATCCATCTTTACCTTTGAAGACTAGGGCTGTATCTAGACATGGTCAAACAGATGCAATTATTTTGAAATTAAGAAGATAACATAAGAAGAGCCCTGCTGGATCAGGCCACAGCCCAGTTATTCCAGTATCTCACACGGTGGCCACCGATTGCCCCTGGACATTGTGAAGCAGAAGACAAACTTTCACCTGCTATCGAATACTTGCAAAAGGCTCTTAAAGAAGAGGTACCTAAATATTCATTCGAGTAGCCACTGATACAGCTTCTCTTCGAAGCAGCAATGCTTGAATGCAAACATCACGTTGCAGCAAAACAGCAGAAACCTCCCTGTGCTCACAGGAGGTGGACTTTGCAGCAATTAGCAGATTTTCATAGGAACGGCACCACAGATTCCGGTTTTTATATAGATGCCGCCTCCAGGGATGTCACGCGTTTATGAAACTCAAATTTAATTACACTTTGTGCTCCTATTACCACGGCTCGCACATGCAATAATAAAACTATAATTATTAAGGAGATGCCTTCTTGCCTTGCTAACTCAGGCAATTTGCAGCTGCTCTCGACGGACAGCATGAAGAGGAAAGCTCCGCGCTCCTGCCCATTATAGGCTCTGTCTGCGTCAAACGCTTCCTATAAAGCAATTTCACACTTGCTTAGAAGTTATCAGCATTTCCCTGGATAGCCAACAGGATTCGGCGGCTAATTACAATAATGTAGGCAACCAGCAAGCTTCCATGCTCTTCAGCGCCATAGGACAGGCCTCACTGGTAACGGACCGTAGCCCAATCTCCTTCTGTGTCTCTCTGGTGCCATGGAACTCCTTAAGGAGAAGCAAATTTAATTAACGGAAAGGCCAATGGACTCCACCAGGAAATCTGGACTTTAGGCGCAAAAGCCGTGAAGATGGGGATTGATGACCCAAAGCCAGAGCGTGATCTTGAGGGTGGTGGGTTCAAGGCCAGGCACGGCCTAGAACTGTGCTGCCTACACGGTGGGCCTGATCCAGATCAGCCCCCGCGCTGGCCTGGAAGCTTAGACCAGATTCAGGACTGAGAGGTCAAAGCGGATGGAGCGTGCCGGCTGCGGTGGTAGGGACGTGAACAAATATCCTAAAATCAAAATCCGATCGAATTCGTTCGAATGTGGGCGTTCACACTGAACGTCTTCACATTCAAATTTAGACATTCAAACGGATTTCGAATGTTCTGAAACATTCATTTGCACTCAGTTTCCCACGATTCCTTGCAAATCCCACAAGATTTCATGGGAATCAATGGAAATCTCGCTCAGTTTCCCAAGATTCCTGTAAAATCCCGAGAGAGCTCACAGGAATTATGGGGAATCTCAGGGGATTTCAGGCTGTATTTCTCACTGCCCCAGGCTTCTGGAAGCCCCAGATAGCCTAATGGCAGAGTTGGGGGGTGGGGAGGCTGGTCTGATCACTGTGGATAATTGAAACTGCAGTGACCGGATCAGTGTATATGTGTGTGTATGTGCGCGCATGCGTGCATATGTATATATTTAGGAAGGCGGTGAAGACGCACCTCTTTGCCCTGGCCTTTGGCTGAGGTGATTATATTTCCCCTCCCAGTACAGATACTATCATTTTAAACACAGAGTGCATTGTTTTACATTTGTTGAATCTTTAAAGTGCTTTTAATGTATATTCTGCTTTTAGTCTGTTGTTTTAACAGTTGTTACCCATCCAGAGACCCTTGAGCATGGGGTAGGATAGAAATATGAGTGAGTGAGTGAGTGAGTGAGTGAGTGAGTGAGTGAGTGAGTGAGTGAGTGAGTGAGTGAGTGAGTGAGTGAGTGAGTGAGTGAGTGAGTGAGTGAATATATACATGCATACACGCAAACACACACGCATACACACACACATACACACACACATACACACACACACACATACACACACACACACACACATACATACATACATACATACATACATACATACATACATACATACATACATACATACATACATACATACATACATACATACATTCATACATACATTCATACATACAATTTCACTGTTTCAACAATAATTCCCTACATTATTTGGGGGAAATTATTGCAGTACAACAAAAACCAGGAAGTGGCAGAGAGTAGGAAGTATGTCCCGGTGCAGCAAAATTCACTATTAATTCATACCCTCTCCAATACCCTTGAGTGTCAACAACGATTAAAATTAAGGTTAAAATGAAAAGGAATTAAAACCAGCACGGTAGTCAGATGTCGCTGCTGCATTTTGGAGCCGCTTCTACTTATAAAACTTTTAGATAGTGAAGATGATTCATTTCAGGACACGTTTAATGCTCTGAACTGGAAAGGTCAGTGAGAAACTTAGATGCTTAATGTTTTACTGAAAAAACTTGAATTCAAATCCCCGTTCAGCCATGAACTCGTTCAGGATTGCATCCATCCTTATTTGCTACAAGAATCTCTCTATAACTGGAAAACTAATTAGAAAACAAACTGTCCCCTACAGCGTGGCTCACAATATAAAAGATACACTATGTGGCTTCCTCCGACTGCCGACTGGAAAACAGGTCAATTTACAGCATTGGCCCTGCTGTTAATGAGAACCAAGAGTGGCAACTGCAATGCAATATTATAATACGGTAAATAATACTCTGGCAATCAGAGGTCTGCAAAACTTTCTGAGTACTTTAAAATAATACAAGATTTTACCAGCCTTCACTCTGCAGGTCCTTGCTGTGCATATTTCTCTCTTCCGCTCAACTTCATCCATCCATGGCTCCCGTTTCTTGCTTTCATTCCTTCTACACAAGGTTCCTACATGGACCCTTTTTTCAACCTTGCTTTCCTGGGTTCCTGCTTCTTCTTTCTTGGAACCTGCTAGCTTTGCCCCAGTGGGATGGTCAGCGAATGATCACCCCTTGCTCTAGAAGTGAGGAGAGACACACTGCTTCTTTCAAGGCAACGCTGGACAGCTCCACATGGGATGTGAGCTGAACAGAGCAGAGCTCTCATGTTGTCTTAGCAGTGATCGCTTCTCAGACCATGTTTTAAAGAGAAGCTGGATTGTTGTCCGTAGGAACACTTTCCTGCTCGGATGGCAAACCTCAGCAGAAGGAAGTTTCGCAGAGCATGCTTATCGGAATGCTTCCCTGCTCGGATGGCAAACCTCAGCAGAAGGACACTTCCTAGAGCATGCTTTTATCTCTCTTAAGCTAGACACATACCTTCCTTAGCTCTCTAAAGCTAGACACATACTACGTCCAAGAGCAAATGGTTCACGAGGACATCATGCGCTAGCTCAGCCGGCATCTGAATGTTTCCTTTCTAACCACTGATCTTTCTGGTTTTACCAATAATAATGTATCCTGTGGAAAGAGATATAAGTAATTGTGTAGCCTAGGAAAGCAAGCAATTCTCCATTCTCGCGTTCGTGTCGTTCCTTACATCAGTTGTCTCCATTATTGCTTCCATATCTGAGAGGAGGAACTCCTTCACTTAATGAACTTCTGGAAGCTTTTCTAGGTGGTCTTTGACAGTCTCCATGAAGACTCTTGGAAACTGTGAGATATGCAGCCACAGTGATGTCTGTAAATGTGCCTCCAGCCTCTTAATGACCCATGTAGAAAGATGGTCTCACAACACCTTCATCCTACAATGGCTCTACACGCTCCTTTCCCAAAAGTATAGATCTTAGCCCAGGATGATGGCACCATACAACCAAAACAAAGCAGAACCTTCCTGATTGCCCTGCCATCATGTGAACTCCTAGAAACTGAACCAGACCATGCCAGAACCTTCATGCCTGCAGCGCAAATAATTGAGCCCAGTGGTTTTCAGATATTTTATGAAATGGCAAAGTGATATGAAGGTTCCTCCTGGCCTCCATGAAGCTTCTGACTCTGCTCTGGCTCTCCAGTCTGAGCATCTTTTGGGAAAGAGCAGAGTGTTATCTAAGTTAGTTTTTCATCATATTTTCTCACTCTGCCTTTGTCAGCCAAACACGCTGTCTTGATCAGCGACTATGAAAGCATTAAGACCCAGGCAATGCCATCTCCTGGAGGGGGCATGCCCACCAGCAACTTAAGTCATATAAAGAAGAGGTGGAAGAGGAGGAGGCTTTTATACCCTGTTTTTTTTAAATCCCATTTAAGGGGACTCGAAGCTGCTGGCAAACCTATTCTTCTCCCCACCACAGGCACCCTGTGAGGTAGGTGGGGCTGAGAGAGCTCAGAAAGAGAGCTGTGACTCACCCAAGGTCACCCAGCTGGCTTCATAAAAAAGGAGTGCAGAACTGAACCAGGAGACTATCAGATAAGAATCTGATACTCTAACCACAAGACCAAGCTGATTCAAGAAGGTCCTGACTGCATTGGGATCGACTGATTTATCCGAAGGAAGGTCTACCTGAGGGAAATCATCCAGGATGCTCTTCCTTAATGTGTTACCCTGGGTCACAGAAGGGACTAAATCCTTAGGCTGCCATCTTTTCTAAGCCTTTAAAATAACAAAAGACAGCCAAGAAACTAGCTTACATAAACCTTGGGTGTTACATATCATTGCATTTTATGAGCATGTTGATCTAGGAAAACACATTCACCACCCCACCCCACCGCCCACCCCCACCCCAAGATATTCTTAACAGACTTATTTAACACTTATAAAATGAACAAGCCCGCACCAGCTCATGCCTTAAGGAGAGAAATAAATTGACAATGATAACCGGGCTTAATGGTGGGGTATCTCTCCAAAATGTTTGCATAAAGCTACTTCCTAAGGGCTAAAACAGAGTCCTTTAGAACTGCTGCCTCCAGTTCTTAGAAATAAAAGCTACAGAGAACAGAATTACACACCCTTGCCTCCCACTTCAGAATCCAGGTAACGTTGGCCAAAGGGTAACCTGCAATGAGGCATATGGACCCAGTGGGGCCCCGGATTATCCGTACTGTCCTACCAAGTTATGGAGGAGATCTTACAAAAGTGTTGGGTTTGGAATGTCCAGAGTTGAATCAGAAGATCTGAATCAGAGTTAATTTTCCCCTGCTGCAAAACCTTGTTGTTTGGCCACCTAAAACAATCCTTACCAAAGGCAATCAAGGGAATCCCTGTTTGAAAAAGTCAAGAACCTTAAGCAAAGAATTCCTATTAGGAAAGTGATGGCCATTATCAGGAGATGTAAGCAATGCAATGAAGCACAGGAAAGGGCAACCAGAATGATTAAGGGGCTGGAACATCTCCCTTACAAAATCAGGTGGCAACGTCTGTGTCTCTTCAACCTCGAAAGGTGGCATTTAAGAGGGGACCTGATTAATGTACATAGAATCATGCACAGTGTGGAGAAGGTGGATGGAGAAATATTATTTTCTCTATCACACACTAGAAGCAGGGGGCACTCTATGAAGCTGGTGGGTAGCAGAGTCAGATCAGACAAGGGGAAGAATTTCTTTGCCCAGGGGGTCGTCGGTCTATGGAATTTACTACCAGAAGAAGTGGTGACAGCAATCAGCCTGGATGACTTTCAGAAATGACTAGATAAATTCATGGAGGACAGATATATCAAGGGCTACTTCAATGGATGCCTAAGGTTGGAGAGACAGCCAGGATGTCTCTCCAGGCCCTTTGCAGGGAATTCAGAGCAGGTGAAGGTTTTGCCTTGTTTTTTGCTTGAGATGCCCAGAAGCAAATTGATGGGCCACTGGGAGACGTGACGCTGAACTAGAAGGGCTGTGGCTCAATCCAGCAGGGCTCCTCTGATGTTCTTACAACTCTTTTTCAGCCTGGCTGCATGCACACCAAGTATCCTGAAAGGAAGTCACTGTGAAGTTTATCATGTCACATTCTCTTACCGCAGATCTTCAGAATACTAATGCACTTAACGAACGTGGGAGAATTTAACTGGACTTCCTGATAACAAAAGCACATCAGCATTGGTACCAGTCATCTAGGAGCCGGTGCCATCGGCCTCCATGGATGTGAGCAAGCAAGAGGCCAGACAGCCATCTGTTGAGGCTACTTGGATTTCAACTTCCTGGCATAGAAATGATGTTTGGACGCAGTAGCCTAGACAGCCCCTTCCAACTCTATGATTCTGTAAGGTGCCCCAGTAAAAGACGTCTAAGTTCACATGTGTAAATAGTTAGCACAGATCCAAGTTCAGCATCAAAGTCTTGGTCCACATTTCGTTGCTGTTTTGGCACACAGACCTGTGACTGAACTAAGTGCAAGTTCCCAGGAGTCTCACCACGGCACAGGCCCTGACACACTTTCAAAGGCCAGAATGGCGCACCTGGGACGCAGAACGCGCTGCTGAGGAAACGGGACAGGGCCAAGGAAAGCAATAGAAATTTCCACAGTTAACTGACACCCCTGGCTGCCAACCAGACTCTGAGTTATTAATAAAAGGAAGGAGAGAGAAAGGAACTATAATTGAAATCCGTCACATTCGAAAACAATTTATGGAAGGCCTCGTAAATGTATGCAACGCGCGAGTGGGAAATCCCCACCCCCAACCCGGTTCTCGCCTGCTGTCCAACATCTGCTGGTAGAAATGGGGAGAGGTGGAAGGGAAGCGGTATCGCTCGGTGTCACCTAGCCTTAACCAGGGCATTTTCACATCGACACATCCAGCTTCCTGCCCTGCAAGGCATGCTGGGTCAAACGCCACACTGCACAGTTGCACATCATTGCTACACGCGGTAGCCAAGACAGGAGGCAGAATTCTGTCGAAGCTGCACATTAGCAATTGTAAAGGGCAGAGGCATCGCAGAGCCTAAGGAGATAGTGCTCTTGAGATGGGTATTGGAAGATATGGGGGCAAACAATAAGAAAAATGTGTTTTCTCAGCACATAAGGCTAAGGAGAGAGTGCCTGGTTAACGTATGCTTACGATGACGACACATACCGCCCCGGTATGTGTCTTTCTGTGCCTGCCTGCCTGCAATCACACATCCATCAGAGCCATTCATGACTGCTCTGCCTTCCACGAATTTGTCCAAACCACTTGTGAAGGTGTCCAAGTTGGTGGTGAAGACTGCATCACGCGGTAGTGAATTCCAAAGTTTAACTATGTGTTGTGGGGGGAAAAAATCCTTTTGTCTTCCAACATTCCGTTTCTTTCGAAGGCCTCAAGTTCTGGTTTTTTGGAAACAGAAGAAAAGCTTCTCCTTATCTACTCTGTCCACACTAGGCATGATTTTATGTATACTTCCACTTGCGTCCACTCCTGACTAAACAGCCTCCGGTTCAACCTTTCAGCATGAGGTACCTTCTTGCTTCTTTGCAATTTGAGATTTGGTCTAGAGGTTAAGGAGTCGGACTCCTTTCTGGGAATACTGGGTTCGATTCCACCCTCCCCCATGAAAGCCAGCTGGGTGCCCTTGGGCTAGGCACAGCTCTCTTCTGAGCTCTCACAGCCCCACCTACCTCATAGGATGTTCTATTGTGGGGAGAAGAACAGCTCTGTCAGCTGCTTTGAGTCCCCTTAAATGGGTGAGAAAAGCAGGGTAGAAAAGCCAACTCTTCTCCTTCTTCTTCTTTTCCAACACTCTATGGAGGCCAATATAGGCCTTCCGGTCTTGGTTCCTTTCGCCTTACGGTGCCTGCAGGCGCTGGGGTGGGGCTGATCCAGTAACTGTGGTTAACTGAAACCACAGTTACTGTATCAGTGAATACGGGGGTTCGACTGTACATTGGTTTGTAATTTGTTGTTTTAAAAGTTGTTACTCAACCTGAGACCGTCAGATACAGAGCAGGATAGAAATATAAATAATAAATAATGTTAAATTCATGGGAAAGCAGCATTCATATGGCAAAATAAGTAAACAAATTCCAGCCGCTAAAGCAATCCAGTATATAGTAATTTGGCAACAAGCTTCAGGTATGCTTTTCTGCCAAGACAAATTGTAAGATTCACAGTCTGTTTTGTTAAAAAAAAATAGGTGGTTGTTGTTGCTGCTGTTATTATTTATTTATTTCTATAGCGCTGTACATGTACTCAGCGCTTTACAAATAGAAAACCAAAGACAATATGTAAAACCTGCCAAAAGTGTACAATCTAAAAGGCAATAATAATAACAAATAACAAATAAAATAAAAAGTAAAAATTGGTTAAAAACAAAGAAAACAATAAAACATCAGCAAGCAATATCTCAGGTTACTATCTGATACATGGACTCTGGATATATTATTTCTAAGAAAAATTAAATTCCCACTTTTTAGGAACTTTCCTGTATATTATCTTTCCCTAGAAGAAATACGTATTGATTTATGTAGCTCATTCTCGCTTTTGCAGCTGTAATGTATCTTTGCATTCTTTCTCTGTGTAAAACACAGTTTATTTATTGACAATACTTGTCAAAATTAACAACCGATGTGAAAAATGTACAAACAAAAACAACAATGTTATTAAGCAATGCAGGCTAAACATTTTTCACATTTACCAGATACAAAGGAGAGTATGTTTCCCATAGAAGAACCCATTTAATCCAGTGTCTATGAACAGACATCGGCAGCTGGTGGCCACAACGCCATGTAAGATTAAAATATACTAAGATGTTACACAATGGAAAGAAGGATCTGCCCCAAGCTTAAGTCACAGCAAAATGATCTCCTAAAACACTCCAATGAGTGATTTAAAGGATAACTTTGACTATGTTACACATTTAGACAGGCTTTAAGGGGCTTTGCTTTCCCCCAAAATAATTTTCAAAGAACAATTTAGTTATGTCCAGAGAGCTTGCTAGAAATAGCTACAGCTCTTCCACACTTATAACACTGAAACACTCAGGAAAGAAAGATTTATTCATTTAAGAGTGGAGAAAAGATCTGCAGAGGCTTACAAACCTAAAACATTGACCGTGGTGGGGCAAAAAAAGAAAGAATGATATTGCTTTGCAAAACTCAAGCTCAATAAACCCAAGGAAAAGAACCTAACCAGTAGATACATAAGAACCTAAGAGAAGCCCTGCTGGATCAGGCCACAGCCCATCTACTCCAGCAACCTGTTGCACACAGTGGCCCACCAATTGCCCATGGGCATCCCAAGCAGAGACAAGGACAAAACTTCTGCTCTCGAATCCCAACAAATGGCCTTAGAGGCATCCTGCTTGACCCACAGCCTGAAGGATGTACTTAGGCATCCATTCTAGTAGATATTGATACATCTGTCGTCCAGAAATTTCTCTAATCCTTCCTTTAAGCAATCCAGGCTCGTTGCTGTTACCACCTCTTCCGGCAGCAAATTCCATAAACCAATGACCCTCTGAGTGAAGAAATACTTCCCCTAGTCTGATCTGACTCTCCTACCCATCAGCTCCATAGATGCCTCCTGGTTCTAGTGTTGCGTGATAGAGAAAAGCAAGTTTCTCTATCCACCTTTTCTATACCATGCATGATTTTATATACTTCAGTCAGGTCCCCTCTTAAGCCAGCCTGAAGAGGGCTAGACGCTGCAATCTGATTTCGTAAGGGATTTTGTTCCAGCCCCTTAATCATTCTGGTTGCCCTTTTCTGCACCTTTTTCTGCTAAACTGGGCATCTGGACCAACATTCATTCTTAATAATTCAAAGGGTAATTGCAATTGAAAATATATATTTTTAACTTTAATTGTATATACAACATATAACATCCCCAACTACATACTTACACAGTCAGCTATGCTACATGCAAATGGAGTCAAGAAAAATGAACTTTCCCTTCCTGACTCGTTACGAAGATGTCCCCTGCAGAAAGCATCAATGGAATTTGGGCACAATGTTGAAGATTCCAGTTCACTGGAAACAGCAGAAAATCAGAGAAATTTTTTTTATTTACTTATTTTAAGGCAAATCAGGGGAACAGAATGCCAGGGTGAAAAAAAACCTAGTCTTTTGATCCAAAATTAAATAAATATGTATCAATGATTTTTTCATTAAAGGCTCTGAAAGAAGCTATAATTTCCCTAGCAACTGTAGATGAGTCCAGCAACAGGGAGCAAAATTAAGATTAATAAAACAGCTAAGGGTAAAGAAACTTAAGAAGACTATGGCAGTGGAATAAGCAGCTCAGGGATCGAGCCATCTCCCACCTTGGAGGCTTTTAAGAGAAGGATTTGGGCAGGGATCAGAAAGGCTTTCAACAAAAACAGCTGAGCAGAAACCAAACTGAGGTGCAGAATGTCCTTTCCAATTGGAAGGCGAATGCGAAAACGAAAATGGAAGGTACAGGCTAGAGTGTCCTAGATACTGTATGTGGTGTCCAAAATGGATGACCAGCAAACTTTCAGGAAGACACGTGGAGCTAGGAAGAAAAGAGATGGCAGGGGAGAGAAAACCAAAACGGAGAAAGTACCGCGTAGCACAGCAAAGAAAATAAGGAAATGGGAAGAGCCCTGATGTATCAGGTCACAATGCATCTAGTCCAGCAACCCATCTCACCAATTGCTTCTGGGCATCGCAAGAGAAGACAAGGGCAAAACCTTCACCTGCTCTCCACTCCCTGCAAATGGCCTCGAGGGGCATCCTGCCCACCTCTGCAACCCAGAAGTGGTACCCAGCCGTCCATTCTAGTATCTACCGACACAGGTGTCCTCCATGAATTTGTCCAACCCATTTTTTAATTTATGCTTTTAAACAGAGAACAAGAAAAAAAAACATATCACAATACAGTCGGACCCCCGTATCTGCGGGGGATACGTTCCAGCTCCTACCATGGCTACCTGAAACCGTGGATAATTGCAAACAGGCCTTCTGGAAGTGCTTTTCTGGTCTCCAGAAGGCCTATTTTGGCCGCTGGAGAGCACTGGAATTAGCGTGCCACACCACCAGACGCCTCCCACCCGCTTCCCACGCGCCCACTTACATTTTGGGCCAGGCTCTGGTGGCATCATATGCCTATTTCATTGCTCTAGAGAGGCCAAAGTAGGCCTTCTGGAGGCTGAAATAGGCCTACCAGTTCTGGGTGCTTTTCCCTTATGGTGCCGGGGTGGGGGCTGATCCGGTAACCATGATTAACTGAAACCATGATTACCAAATCAGTGGATGTGGGGGTCTAACTGTAATATAAAACATAACAATGAGCTACAGCAGGATGAAATGAAGATGGAAACAATGGTTGTATGTATGCTTTCACTGCTGGTTTCAATCTTATTTGGGGGGCTGTTAAGTTCCAGGTTTCTTCTGAGAACCGAAGCTTTAAGATATAGGTGACTTTTCCAAGAGCAAAATCCTCTGAAGATGGATATCACAGCTGTATCTGCAAACTTAGGTTCTCAGAAGAAACCTGGAACACGGCACAACAGCCCAAAAATGCTACTTTTCTACATGTACCACAAGACAGATTGCACTATTAGCAAAATTCTGCTCAGTCAATCTTTCATAAATTTCTGCTACGGTAAAGAAATTGTCTGCCATTTAAAAAGAACTTCAAAAAGTGGCTTCCAAGGCTGATAAAACTTATTATCTACTTCCAGCCCTTCCATTTCTCTGTGTTGGGCAGTGATTAGAGATGTTTTTCGACATTCTGTTCGAATTGAATCGAATACCCGAAAATCCAATTTGATTCCAGTCTTTTAAATTCAAATTTAACAGGATTCGATTCAAATTTACCAAATTTGAATCCATTCATTTGAATTTTTCATTTGAATCTGCACATACGACTGTCAACAACATTCGCATGTGCCCGTACGCATCTTCCCCACATCTGTACACATCCGTATGCATCCCGTAGTTATCCTGTATGCAACCCGTTTTCATCCCATACAGTTCAGTACAAATGCGTACAGATGCGGGAAAGATACAGATCTTCAAGTACGCATCATGTACGAACCCATACACATATGAATGTCTGGATAACTCAAAAGAATAAATCCAAAATTTGAAATTCGATTTGAATGTTTGTATTTGATTTCTGGGATATTCGATTTGGGTTCTAACGTAAAATTCGGCACATTTGATCAGATTTCGAATGCCTACGAATATTCATGCACATCCCTAGTAGTGATTAATTCATCCGTAGTGACAACAAGCAGCCTGGATAGATTGAAGAGAGGATTAGACACATTCATGGAGGACAGGTGTATCAAATACCTACTCGAATGGATGTATAGATATTGCCTCCAGGTTAGAAAGATGGCAAGACGTCTGCCATTTGCAGGATGTCAGGGGTAGGTGGAGCTTTTGCCTTTTCTTCTACTTGAGACGCCCAGAAGCAATTGATGGGCCACTGTGTGAGACAGGATGCTGGACTAGATGGACTGTGGCCTGATCCAGCAGGGCTTCTCTTACGTTCTTATGATCTTAAGATAAATTCTTGAAGGACAGGTGTATCAATGGCTACTAAAACGGATGCCGAGGTACTATTTCCAGGTTGGAGAGACAGGCAGGATGCCTGTAAAGGCCATTTTGGAAGTGAAAACAACCCATCGGCACTGGAGAATTGTTGAAGGTATTTTCCCACTGGGTTTGCAATGAGAAGAGTTTCAGCGTATCAGGGAACCTTTATGGGGCAGCCAAAAAGGAAGCACGTTGCAACATAGAATTATTTGTCCTGCTGTTTCTCCAGAAGCATCAAAATGTTCCTCCTGTTTCTGAGGTGACCACATGAAAATGAGAGAAGGCACATACGTCATCGATGGCCTCAGTTTTTTGCGTCATGGCCACTTTTAATGAGTGAGAAGGAAGTTACCTGAAAGGGGAGATCACCTGCCCTATTGGGTTCATATTTGCCCAATAAGGTGTGATCCATCAGGCTTTAATGAAGAGGCTATCTGGAAACACATAAACCCCTTCTAGGTTTCGTTTTCTGATGTCACCAAGCGAGTTTGCTAACTCAAAGAAAACACACAATTTGTTCCACTCCGTCTGGATCGAGGGCGGAAAATGAAGCAGAGAAACAGAAATCACTTTCCATTGGCTCTCTCAAGCAAACAGAGCCACAGACAGCCACATTTGACATCATAAAGGCAGCAGGGTTGCCAGATCTAATCAAGATCACGTTTTCTCTTTCTGGCTCCTGAAAGGAGTAAAGTGATCAAAAGCAAAACATCGAAACAGGGGGCACTCTATGAAGCTGATCAGCAGGAGAAGAAGAAGAGTTGGTTTTTCTACCCCACTTTTCTCACCCATTTTAGGGGACTTAAACTGACTGACAAAGCTTCTATTCTTCTCCCCACAACAGAATCCCCTGTAAGGTAGGTGGGGCTGTGAGAGCTCAGAAGACAGCTGTGACTAGGCCAAGGTCACCCAGCCGGCTTCATGGGGGAGGGCGGAATCAAACCCGGTATTCCCAGATAAGAGTCTGGCTCCCTAACCACTAGACCAAACTGGAGAGTTAGAACCGATTAGGAGAAGTATTTTTTCATCGGTCTATGGAATTTACTACCAGAAGACATGGTAATTCATTTAGATAGCTTCAAGAAAGAATTAGATAAATTCATGGAGGACAGGTGTATCAACGGCTGCTAGAATGGATACTTAGGTACCACCTCCAGGTTGGAGGGACAAGCAAGATGCCTCTAAAGTCCATTTGCGTTGAGAGCAGGTGAAGTTTTAGCCCTTGTCTTCTGCTTTAAATGCCTATAAGCAATTGATGGGCCACCGTGTAAGACAGGATGCTGGACTAGATCGCTGTGGCCCAATCCAGGAAGACTCCTCTATGTGCTCTTATGTGTTAGTGATCCACCTATAAGGCCACTTAACTTTGAAAAAATATAATGAAACATAGGGATTCCAATTTGGCCACATTCGTACAAACAGTCATAAATAAATGAATAAGGTTAGTCATTATTTTTATTTTTTCAGGTAAGAAAAGGAACGGCAGGTCAGAAAGTAAATAGTTATCTTCCAAAATGGTACAGCTGACAAAAGTACTTTCTAATTTCATGATTCCATACAAGTGCTAGAAAATCAAAAACTTCAAAGTTTTGGATCCAACTTATTATTTCGTTTAATTACTAAATTTCTACAACCATCCTATAATGAAATGTCATCTGCGCAGCTCACAACAGGAACACATTTTTAAAAATAGAATATATATTTAAGCATATCATTAAAAATAAAAAGGCCATTTCAAACCATTACAGTCTGGGAGACCTCCAGAAATACCTGGTTAAATGGAAAGATCTTCACCGAGTGTCTTGCAGCACACAGGTCTGCCACTAGGTGTCACTACTGGGGAGGCTATTTCAAATGATAGGAGTCACCACTGAAGAGACTATGCTAGAAGGTACCACTGAGGAGGCCCTTCTGTCTTACTTCAGTTGGGGAGGGGTTATATGTACAGACATATAAGTACAGACATATGGTTTAAACATCAGCTGAAAATACGTATCATGCCAGCCAGGATCGTGTTTCAAATCTGATTCTTAAAAAAAAAAAAAGGCCACCAGAAAGCCAGATTGAAATGGACCTCCTGTATACACCATTTCATCCAAGAACATTTTTTTTTACAAATTTACAAATTCCTTTTTAAAAAAACAACCCAAAAAGCAACCATCTATAATGGAAATAATGACAGGACCCTAAGATATTCCCTTCCTTGGCCAAAAGAACTGTTAGTCCCACAAGCAAGGAACTCATTAATAATAACATTACAGATCAGTAACAACAGGTGCAAGCAAAAATGAAGAATGTAGATGTTTAATAGGTCAACCACAGTAAAACATAAAGACCTCTCACTTTTCAAGGATTGGGGCCTGTTCACACTTCATTCACTAGAATAATGAGGCAAAGATCAGGCATGGAGGGAACTATCCACACTTCAAGCGCTGGTGCAGTCCCAAGCTGAACCTCCAGCCCTTGAAGTGTGGATGGCCTGGCCCAAGCAGGCCGGATCTCCACGGTAATGCTCATGGCAACATCTGGTATGCACCCAGATATGGCTGCAGCTGTGCCACCACACCCAGAAGAACAGTGCTAACCAGGAACTCTACAGAGAGTGAAGACTAGGGTAGCCCTCATGAGATCCAGGATGCTCCAAGATAGCAGCACCAGCAAGGCCTGTGGACACACTACCACAAGAACAGCTGGAATCACTCTGAACAGGTTAAGTGGAAATGGGCCCTTGGACTTTACAAGGCAAAATCACCCACAAGTCTTTCTCTTATTCCCCATTAAATTCTCCTGATTGTGACACCATCCACAGTAGTAGAAGGGGTAGGTATCCAGGACAGGGCCTTTTCAGTAATGGCTCCCAGGCTGTGGAATAGTCTCCTTCCCAAGATGCATCAGGCACCTTCTCTCTATGTGTTTAGACAAGCTGTGAGGACACACCTCTTTACCCTGGCATTTGGCTAAGTAAAAGAACAGCCTTTTCCTCCCCACATACAGACACTGCCATGGGTTGAATATGCTTAATATGTTATGGATATAATGTGTGCATTTAATATGTTGTAACCCATCCTGAGACCCCTAGGTGTAGTGCAGGATAAAAAAGTGAACAAATGAACGAACGAATGAACGAACGAGATGAGATGAGATGAAACAAAACAAAACAATTTTTGGAATGGATAACGAGGGTTAATGGTGTATAAAGGATCTGTCCTGACTGTTTTCATCATTTATACAGTTGTATAAATGATTAACAGAGTTACACTATAATTAGCTCCGTCAATTTTACTTCTTGGCTTCCTCTGAGGAACTCCACAGCTACACTAATATTTACAGAACGGCTGCAGCCTGGAAACGAATCACTCAATTCCCAAAGATCATCTCGTCCCTTCAACAGGAAGAAAGTCGGTGCTCCGTCGCCCCCAGGGACCTTCACGGCCTGGGTTATCCATGGGTTTGCCAACCACAGGAGAAAGAATCAATGCTCCAAGTAGTGTATGGCTCCAAAGGATACGAAGCAAACCCAAGCACCGGAAATGGACCTGGGCAACCAAGATGCTTTGTTCAAATGCTAAAGCATGCAAAAGGAAGAAGATAAGAGGAGACAGCATCCCCTCTCATACAGTGGCCCACCAAGTGCTTCTGGACCCCCCAAGCAGAAGACGAGGGCAAAACCTTCACCTGCACTTGACTCCCTGAAGATGGCCTGGAGAGGCAGCCTGCCTGCCTTCCCAGCCTGGAGGATGTACTCCAGCTGTTTCTGTACTTACCTCCGTTAATCCGGATTTAGAAGATCCAGATCTTTGAAATCGGGTCCTCGCTGAATCCGATCCTTGAATATCCGGATCTTGGCGAGGACCCCATGTGTCCGCACTGGCCACGTAGCATCCGATGTCAATAGGGGCTAAACAGAGTCGCACTGTTTGTTTGTTTACATTTCTATCCCGCCCCATACCCAAAGGTCTCTGGGCGGGTAACAACAGATTAAAAACAAGATACAGATTAAAAACACTTTAAGAAAATCCAACAAATTTTAAACAGTACACTGCATTAATAGTGTGGATGCTGTAGCATCCATCCAGAGGATCCATATGGCCCAAAGCAGATTGGCCAGTGTGCTCGTCGTTCAAGACGCACTCCCGTCAACAGTGGATGTGGTGGAAAGGCAAGGCTTCCTACCTACCTACGCAACAACTACGAAGCCTGGCACAGATTGTGTAGCTCATTTGTGTAGTCCAGCTATGAAGGACATGCAGGCCTATGTAGCTGTGAGTGGCGGGGAAGAGCTGGAGCCACTCTATTGTAAATGGCGGCTGCTAAGCCCGCCCCTGGACCGCAGTGCCCCAGTCACAGTGCGAACACGCATCCTCTGATCCAGTCTTCATGGCAGAAGACCGGATTGAAGACACCATTAAACGGGTCTGCCGTAAATCTGGATTTAAGGGCCTGAAGACCCCATTAAATCTGGATTTTGCTGGTGCTGGTGTGAACAAACGGAGCCCTAAAGGGGTCCTATGTGTGAACAGCACATGACAGATCAGTACCAATCGGGTACCAATCGGGGTCGTTGCTAGTTCAGAAACAACCGCAGGCATCCGTTCAACCCTGGCATCAAAACTGCCAGCCTCTGTCATTTGGGAATTATTTATTTAGCGTATAGTAAACTTGCATTGTAAGACATTAATACAACAGCTAAATACAAGACAGAAACAGGAAAAGTCAGGGAAAATCATGTCGTAAAATCACAAGCATATGTCTAAGTTGCAGGCGTAGTCTACTGTTCCTTTTGTCCCTGTCAGGATATTATAAAGGTTCCCGCTGTGTGCTTGGTTTTGACACTCTCTCATGATATGCTGGATCGTTTGATGGGATGGAGTTACGCCCCACTTATAAAGATCATCTGCACATCTAGCTTATTTATTTATTTATTTATTTTATTTATTTACATTTATATCCCTAGGGTCTCAGGGCGGGTAACAGCATATTTAAAAGACAAGAATATTTAGAATAAAACCATATATAAAAACAGTGTAAGCTTGTCTCGTGCGTATGAGATTTATAATTGTGCCTATCACAGAGGGCTGATTAAATCTGGGAAGATGATTTTAATGGCCTTAATACATGGAAACAACCTTGGATAGACGGTTGTCTTCCACAATGCCGGAGTTTGCCCTGCATCTGGATTCGATAAGCCCCCCGCCCCCCGGTGATATTTGGGACTAGAGAGACGCAACTAGTTTCTCTTTCCCACTATAGATGTAAATTAAAAAAACATTGCAAAGAGGAAACGCATAGTCCGGTATGCTTCTGTAAGTTACCGCTGGGATCATTTTGCAAACATTCTGGTTTTAATGGAATGATACCTGCTAGGAAAGGGCATAAATATTCGTAACATTCATTATTCATCCAAATTCCGACGAATTTGAACATTTGTACATGAATCGAATGTTACAACATTCATACATTACCATTTGCACAAATACGAACGTTTCAGAAATTTGTACGAATAGTTCACATACTTGCACAAATAGTTTGGACGTTTGTTAAAATGGAGAGGTGGGAAAAGCAGCTGCCGGTCATTTATGTGTCGGATCCAGATCACATTCAACATGGATCAAGAGCAGAATAACGTCTAGGCCTCTTCAGTCTGGAGAGACGGCGTTTGAGAGGGGACCTGACTGAAGTATATAAAATTATGCACGGTATAGAAAAGGTGGATGGAGAGAATTTCTTTTCTCTATCACACAATACTAGAACCAGGGGGCATCTATGAAGCTGATGGGTAGGAGAATAAGGTCTGACAAAGGGAAGTATTTCTTCACCCAGAGGGTCATCGGCTTATGGAATGCGCTGCCGGAAGAGGTGGTGACAGCTACCAGTCTAGATGGCTTTAAGATAGGGTTAGACAAATTTATAGACAGATGTATCAATGGCTACTAGAACGAATGCCTATGTACATCTTTCAGGCTGGGGGCAGGGGGGAAGCAGGATCCTTCTAAGGCCATCTGCTGGGACTCGAGAGCAGGAGAAGGTTTGTCCTTGTCTCTGCTTGAGATGCCCATGAACATTTGGTGGGCCACTGTGTGCGACAGGATGCTGGACTAGATGGGCTGTGGCCTGATCCAGCAAGGCTTCTCTTATGTTCTTATGTTCTTAATAAAAGTGGATTCAGGTCAGATTTCATGCCTTCAGAGCACGGATACGTTATGGATAGGTTATCGGATGTGTATTTAGAGTGTAAGCCTGAGGGCAGGGTCCTGTCTAAGATTAATATAATATTGTAACCCGCCCTGAGACCTTCAGGTATAGGGCAGGATAGAAATGCAAATAACTAAATCAATCAATCAATCAATCAATCAATCAATCAATCAATCAATCTTATCGGATATGTATTTGGTCGTATTGGATACATATTCATTCAGATTGGATACATATTTGTTCATATCAGATACATATTTGTTCATATCGGATACATATTCATTTGTATCAGATACATATCTGATATTTGTATGAATTTGTATAAATACATTTGTATCCAATAGGATCCTACCACATTCGTAAGGGATCTACTGTATTTTCTGGCATATAAGACTACTTTTTAACCCAGGAAAATCTTCTCAAAAGTCAGGGGACGTCTTATATGCCGGGTGTTGACTTCTTATACGGCAAGTATATCCCAAACTATATTTTAACTGGAAAGTTGGTGGTCGTCTTATACGCCCAGTCATCTTATACACTGGAAAATACAGTATTTGAACAAATATGGATCTCCTAACATTCAATTTGTTACTAACTGAATGCCAAAAAACCCATTCATATGCATCTCTATTTCCCTCTGCAACTGAGGATTAAACTTTCACCACCAAACCCAAGGGCACAAAGTTTGTGACACAATCCAGTTTTATCAGTTCTGAATTTGTCACAAGACTCTCTGCTGATTTCCTGCCACATATTGACATGACCTTTAACTCCTCAACTGACAGCAGCCTGGGGTCACCTGAAAGGCGTGACTCTACTTTCTGGAAAGACTCCAAGTGAAACTCTGAGAAAGTGATCTAAGAGCAGTGCCAAAGGTAGACTGCACTAAAACACTTACAAGCTCATCAAATAGAAAAAGTGAAAGCCCTGTCGGTGCCACTGAGAATGTTTCGTTTCTGCACCGGCCGGTATACTGGAACAGCGATTGCACTGTTGGGTTGAAGAAAAAGAGTTAAGTGCTATACTCTTCTTTTCTTACCCCTAAGGAGACTCAAGGCTGCTGACAAACATCCGTTCTTCGCCACACAACTAGAGATGTGCACAAATATTCGCAAGATTTGAAATTTGTACAAATTTGGCTGAATTCGGACATTCGAACCAAATATTTGCACATCTGAAGATTGACATTCAAATTTGAATTGAATGTTTCAATACATTCACACGGATATTGATTACATTCGTGAACCTGGGGGGTGGGACTGTCCCAGACACATCTACAAAGAAGAAGAGTTGGCTTTTCTACGCCGCTTTTCTCACCCATTTAAGGGGACTCAAAGCGGCTGACAAACCTTCTGTTCTTCTCCCCACAAACAGACACCCTGTGAGGCAAGTGGGGCTGTGAGAGCTCAGAAGAGAGCTGTGACCAGCCCAAGGTCACTCAGCTGGCTTTGTGTAGGAGGGCGGAATCAAACCCGGTATTCCCAGATAAAGGTCCAGCTCCTTAACCACTAGACCAAATTGTGTCGAAGGATCCAGAGGGGATTCAAAGAGGATTCAAAGAGGATTCAAAGTAGATTTGACGCATTTAGAGTGGATACACAGGGAATTTTTATGCAATTCGTTTTGAACATTCGTATTAAATTCAAATCCTACCACATTTAACTGGGATCTGTCTGGATATGAATTTTCTTGCGTTTGATTCAATACAAATAAGATAGAAAAAAACACATTCCTGCACATTGCTAAATACACCAGTCACACCAGTGTGGTTAAGGGAAGCTCCACCCGCAGGGGCCGGTCCAAGGGGGCAGGCCTCCCTTAAAACTGCTGCCCATTAGCCAGCGTGAGGAAGGAAGGCTGACCAGGTATATTACAAGCCAGTGAAGAACTGCCCCATGTTTTTGACCAGAGTTGCGTATTAAAGTGCAATGTGAGACACGCAAGGGCTCAAAAGGAAAGTTATTGTACTCTGTCGGGGCTGTTCAGCCAAAATGGAGTCCTGCAAGGAGGATTATGGGAAATTATTAAACACAGAGAGTGTATTCTGTCGGGGCTGTTCAGCCAAAATGGAGTCCTGCAAGGAGGATTATGGGAAATTATTAAACACAGAGAGTGGTTCAGTTTGAGTGAGAGAAAGCTGTTAGTAGAATGTGGGCAGTTAAGCATGAAAGTCAGGGATACAACAGGTAAGAAGAACCAAGAAGCAACGAGTGAAGAAAAGATTTAGCTGTGAAGCGCTGGAGTTGGCTGTGAAGCCAAAACGGAGTTCTGCGAGGAGGATTATGGGAACTTCTTAAACACAAAGCGTCTGATGTGGCCCAATGTTCAATCCATAAATATATAGCCAATTCAGCAAGACTCCCTAGAGAATTTGAAGACCTCCTCCTCCTCCCACTCAGCGAGGAAAACCTCCTTCTCTACCAATCTTGGGTTGGAACAAGATGCCACTCTCAGAAACCACGTGGCGCTTGTTTAATTTGACTCCACTGAAATGAAGCCTTGGGTTTGATTTCAGAGGCAGTTGCACAAGCTCTGTCGGTTCACCTGTTTCAAGCAGTGTTTACATTTTGAGCTCACGTAGCTCAGCAGCCCTGGTTTACTGGAAAACTGAGATTTCTGGTGGCGAACAAAGGAAGAGGTTATCGGAAAGGTGAAGCCTTTTCTTCTGTCACTTCTGCTGCTCTAAGACAAAAGGGCATCTGGAGAATTATGGAGTGGGAAGAGCTGCTGCCAGGAAGGTGTACCGTTTCTGCTCTTTATTGCAAACAAAGAAGTACGCCTGCACCTGCACACATGTGCACTTAAGAGCATGAGAGGAGCCCTGCTGGATCGGGCCACAGCCCATCTAGTCCAGCATCCAGACAGACACAGTGGTCCACCAATTGCCCATGGGCAACTCAAGCAGGAGATGAGACTGTCTACTGTTTTCAGAAAGTAATAGCAAGCGACCTATCATACCAGCTGTGGCTATGGCTAACAAAAACTACAATTCTAGGTGCCTGGGGGGGTAAATAATTCCCTAAGTGCAATTTTTGCACAAACCATTTCCAAGGAGGACTATGTTTGTGCACAAATGGGATTTTTTGGCATTCAATTCGTAATGAATCAAATGCAAGAAAATTCACATTCGTTCAAATAGATCCCCTTCAAATATGGTACGATTCTATTAAATACAAATGTATTTGTGCAAATATCCACTATGTATCCAATATGAACAACACATATGCTCATGAATGCATATGAACCCTGACAGTTCGGTTTTCGGTTCTGCAACTTGGGTTTTTTGCTATAGGGATTTGTCTTGGTTTGCTTTGTACGTATCCTGTAACATATGTGCTCTAAAAGTGTCAAATCCGCTCTGAATCCACTTTTATTCCTCTCTCGATCCATGTCGAATGCGGTCTGGATCCGTTGCAGGTGTGACTGGCGCAGCCGCTTTCCCACCTCCCCAGATTAACTAATGTCTGAACTATTTGTATTCGTAGGCAAATTAATGTACAAATGTCCTAACATTTGATTTGTGTACGAATGTCCAAATTCATACGAATAACACATGCCACAAATATTTACGCGCATCCCTAATTAACTCACCTTCGATAATTGACAAGATGTTGCGAGTAGCAGTTATTAGATGGTACCTGAGTTAATATAGTGAGTGGCTAGGGCGGTGATGGCCAACCTATGACACGCGTGTCACAAGTGACACACCAGGCCCTTTTGGGTGACACACATGGCCACCCTGGCACCTGGGCGTGTAGTGCTTGCTTGACCTTGAAGTGTACAAAATACCAACTTTCAATTGAAGATTTAGCAACAAAAGTCACTAATGTAAAGAATTATTTGTTTTTGCTTTTAATAAAATACATATATAAAAAATATAACGTTTTACTAGAGCCACAAATATCACAAAATTATGGATATTTCTAGATGTGACACAGCACCTGTGTTAAGCTAGGTTTTCTTGCGAATTTTGACACACCGAGCTCAAAAGGTTCGGCATCACTGGGCTAGGGAAACCTAAGCTCCTCTCTGGCACTCTATAAAAGGAACAGGGATCACGGAATATAAAGGTAACACTAGCAATGATCAAGTTGGAAAACCAAGATGATAACCTAAACAAAGAGTAAGTCAAAGACAAACTTGTTTACAGATACAAAAAAGAGTCTGAAATAAATGACTGGTGTAGGAAAATCTGAGGGCAACTGTGTTCATCGTTAAGTGGGAAACAGACCAGCACCTTGAAACTATTTTAAAACTAAAGGCTACCTGTTTTATTCCAGAATATCCACAAATAGAGCGGAGTAAGGTAGTGACGCCTGGATGCGGTCAGAGAGAGAGGGTCATCGTGCGCCTGGTGAAATGGGACACTCTGGTTGTGCACCAGACGAAGCATACACATTATGCAGAGATGATTCTACAGAAAAAGCATCTCCACATGGGCTGGAGTGTCCTACAGCCAGGATAGGCATGGAACACGTGCTGGAAGGGGTCAGAGACCCAGTATGGTCTAGTGGTTAGGGAGCCGGACTCTTATCTGGTAATACCGGGTTTAATTCTGCACTCCTCCATGAAACCAGCTGGGTGAACTTGGGCTAGTCACAGCTCTCTTCTGAGCTCTTACAGCCCCATCCACCTCACAGGGTATCTGTTGTGGGGAGAAGAACAGAAGGTTTGTCAGCCGCTTTGAGTCCCCTTAAATGGGTGAGAAAAGCGGGGTACAAAAACCAACTCTTCTTCTTCTTCTTCCACAAGCAATGTAGCATGTGCACTGGCACCATGGTTGCAACACCCCCATCACCTCCTTAATGAAGTCAGCACATAGTTAAGTGCCAGCTAAGTTTTGAATGGTTTGGGTGTCTCAAAGTGCCAATACCCAAACCATTAGATGGGCTGTGGCCTGATCCAGCAGGGCTCCTCTTATGGTCTTATGTTCATCCCACAACTTCACTTCCCTGAGATGTTCTCCCAGAGACAGTGAAGGGCAGAAAGGAAGAGAGAGAGAGTTAGTTTCTGGATGTCTGTAGCCTTCCACAGCTGGATTCATTTGTAGAAGTTTTTGGCCTGTTGTGCCATGTTCCAGGTTTCTTCTGAAAACCAAAGCTTTTGGATATAGCTGCAATATATGCATGGTATAGAAAAGATGGATAGAGAAAAAAATTTTCAACATCAACATCAACAGCGGTGTCAAAATTACGGGCCTTCCAGGATTTGGTCCCGCAACTCTGGAATCGTCTTCCACTGGAATTAAGGCTGGAAGAGGATCTTGGTTCTTTTCGAAGGAAGTTAAAAACTTTTCTCTTTGAGTGAACCTGCTATGTGGGGTAGGCGAGAAGTTTCATTGTAGGTTGTTGTCTGTGTATATTCTCATTGATTGTATATGTTTTATTTTGTCAGGCCCTTTGGAAGAAAGGGCATTAGAAATAAACGTTTTATTATTATTTATTATTTATTTACCCTTCGCCAAGTCAGAGCACAGACCTCTGAAGATGGATATCGTAGCTATTTCCAAAAGCTTAGGTTCTCAGAAGAAACCTGGAACACGGCATAACAGCCCCAAAAATTCCACAAATGAGAGTTAGTTTCTGCCCAGCTTCTTTTTCCATGGAGCTCCATTCCCTTGGGATTCAACATAATTTCCACCCCAAAACTTTTGCTAGCCTCAAAGGATGGTACTTCTAAGAATATGGGAATAGATTTGGAAGCTGCTCCACATGCCAGGTTTACTGTAACTCAAAACATTCAAAGACATTTATCAAGTTTTGCCCATAAAAAGAGCTGGCTCCCAGCACGGGGACAGGACGCCAACTTTCTGCCCAGAACAAGTTTTACAGTAGCTGCACTCCATGCTCTCAAGAGATTGCACCATGGAAAGGCTGATGAACCCAACTTATAATAATAATATTTAGGCACAGACACATGATCAGTATTTCACAACGGACACAGAACTGCCTTAAATTCATCCATAGAAGAAAAAGAGGAACGTAATGGCCTCAAGAAATTGTATGTTTACCTTCTCCAAATATTATCCAGTAATAATAATAATAATAATAATAATAATAATAATAATAATAATAATAATAATAATAATAATAATAATAATAATAATAAGAAGAAGAAGAAGAAGAAGAAGAAGAAGAAGAAGAAGAAGAAGAAGAAGGAGTTGGCTTTTCTACCCTGCGTTTCGCACCCATTTAAGGAGACTCAAAGTGGCTGACAAACTTTCTATTCTTCTCCCCACACCAAAGACCCTGTGAGGTAGGTGGGGCTGTGAGAGCTCAGAAGAGAGCTGTGACTAGCCCAAGGTCACCCAGCTGGCTTCATGGGGGAGGCCAGAATCAAACCCGGTATTCCCAGATAAGAGTCTGGCTCCCTAACCACCAGACCAAACTCTTAGTCAGCTACCAATCCCTGATGAGTTCTTGAGACTCTCAACACCTTTGTTCCCTGGACTGGGAGCCCCAGAAAATCGGCAGAAATTTATTTATTTATTTATTATTTTCATTTTTATCCTGCCCTATAGTCAAAAGTCTCAGGGTGGGCAACAACATTTAAAGTCTAATATATATAGTTGGACCGCCATCTCCATGTAGGATAGGTTTTTACTAAAAACCACAGATATTTCAAGCAGTGGGAAATTGCACTCACTTTCCAATGGTTCTTTGGAAATCCCATGAGATTTCTTAGGAATCATGGGAAATCTTGTTCAATTTCCCATGATTCCTTGTAAATCCTGTGAGATTTCATAGGAATCATGGGCAGTCTCAGGTGATTTCACACTGTATTTCTCACTTCCCTCCAGAAGCCTCAGGTAAGCCTAATTGCACTGGGGGGGGAGGGTGGCCCAGTCACCACGGATAATTGAAACCGCAGTTCCCGGATCAGTGGATATGGGAGTCCAACTATACATTAAAACAATAACAGTATATATTTACAGTTTGGTGAGCCGGTCTGGTATTGTAGTTAGTGTTCCAGGCTCATATCTCATACTCATGAAGTTTGATTCTGCACTCCTACACAAAGCCAGCTGTGTGACCTTGGACTAGTCACAGCTCTCTGCTGAGCTCTCACAGCCCTACCTACCTCACTGGGTGTTTGTTGTGGGGAGAAGGACAGAAGATTTGTCAGCTGCTTTGAGTCCCCTTAAGAGTGAGAAAAGCAGGGTATGAAAGCCAACTCTTCTTCTTCTTCTTCTTCTTCTTCTTCTTCTTCTTCTTCAACACTACCAAGCTCCCTTCTTGATCTGTTTTTTGAACTGGTCTACTTGATCGGCTCTTGATATTTTTCAGATTTTGACTGGACAGCACTGACTCTCTTAGTTCCATTCCTTAATCCCCGAGCTTTCTACTCTTTTCCTCCAAATATAGATTTTTTTACAAAAGCAGCAAACAGGTTACCTGGTGGTTCCACCACATACCTGATGGACTGGCACCATCCAGACAGGCATGATTTCAACAGCAACAATGCATAACATCATCTCACAGTAGGCAAATCCTTCGGCCAACATATTTTTGCCCGTAGCTCATGGCATAAAAAAAGAGAGGACGCTCTCTTCTTTTCCAATATGATTTACGCTTTCTGAAGTTCTAGAGACGGCACCTTTTTAAAATGCTCTAAAAGGATTCAGATTCACTCTCCAAGAAGGGGGGTACAGTTCAATTTCAGGAATCTGAGGAAGAAAAATGTGGATTTTCCCCAGGGAGGAAAAAAAGACTCTGAAGATTATCACTTAAGGAGAGATGTTGAACAAATCTCAATCCAGCATTGGGTGGACCGCTTCTCCCTGAAAAACAGAACTAGAATGGGTGCCTAAGTACCACCTCCAGGTTGGAGATACAGGCAGGATGCCTCTAAAAGGCCATCAAGAAGAGTCAAGACCACAGGAAAGTTCTACCATTGTCTTCAGCTTGGAATGCTCAGAAGGAACTGGTGGGCCATTGTGTGGGACAGGATGCTGGACTAGATGGGCTGTGGCCTGATCCAGCAGGGCTCCTCTGGGTTATGTTCTAATGTGGTGGTGAGAGCAATCAGCCTGAATATCTTTCAGAAAGGATTGGACAAACACATGGAGGACAGGTGTATCAATGGCTACTAGAATGAATGTCGAGGTACATCTTTCAGGCTGAGGGGACAAGCAGGACGCCTCTAAGGCCATTTGCTGGGATTCGAGAGCAAGAAGGAGGTTTGCCCTTGTCTCTGCTTGAGATGCCCATGGGCAATTGGTGGCTCATTGTGTGGAACAGGAAACTGGACTAGATTGGCCTTGGCCTGATCCAGCAGGGCTCCTCTGAGGTTCTTATGGACTAGATGGCCTGTGGCCTGATCCACCAGGGCTCCTCTGAGGTTCTTATGGACCAGATGGGCTCTGGCCTGATCCAGCAGGGCTCCTCTTAGGTTCTTATGGATGAGATGGGCTGTGGCCTGATCCAGCAGGGCTCCTCTTAGGTTCTTATGGACGAGATGGGCTGTGGTCTGACCGAACAGGGCTCCTCTTAGGTTCTTATGGACTAGATGGGCTGTGGCCTGACCCAGCAGGGTTCCTCTGAGGTTCTTATGGACTAGATGGGCTGTGGCCTGATCCAGCAGGGCTCCTCTGAGGTTCTTATATCCTTTATTAAGATCCACTTCAAAACCAGATTTGCTGACATGATACATCTCATGTAAATATCCTTTCACTACCTGTCTACTGATTCCCACCCAAGTAGTTTTCCAATCAGCAGCCTGGTGCATTATACATCTATTGCAGTTATTTCTCAGAGTCCCACCTATCAAAACAGATACACACAAGTGTAGCAAAGTAACAGTTTGCCCCACATCACTCCTATGTCATCAAATGCTAACACAGGACCATGACAGATCATACTAAAGCACAAATCCCTACCAAAATTATACATTGAGGGTAGGCCTGTTATGAACTACTCATTGTACGATCTCTACGCACTGTTTCCTAGTCCAGAAGTATTTATTTTAATATTGTCAAAAAGAATTTATATGCCACACTTCACCAAAAGGTCCCAGAGAGGGTCACAACAGTAAAATAAAATAAAATATTAAAATTTATTTAAATTATAACCTTCTCTTCCCCCTTCCCTGTCAGAGCAGCACGCAGAGGAAGGTAAAGATCAAACAGGTACGTTTTAACCATGAACCAAAAAATCATATCATGTGCAAGCCTGTTCCAGAGTCTAGGGGCCACCACAGAAAAAGCTGTCAAGAAGAAGAGTTGGGTTTTCTACCCCACTTTTCCCACACATTCAAAGGGACTCAAAGCGGCTGACAAACATTCGGTTCTCCTCTCCACCAGACACCCTGTGAGTTGGATGGGGGCACGTGAGAGCTCAGAAAGAGAGCTGTGACTAGCCCAAGGTCACCCAGACGGCTTCATGGAGAAGTGCGGAATAGAACCCGATATTCTCAGATAAGAGTCCAACTCCCTAACTACTATACCAAACTGGCTCACAGAGGAACAGAGAAAGCTTCCCAGCAGCCCCTGTGTGGTCATGATGGAGGAAAGTATGTTTGATTATATAAACCTTTAATTAAGTTCAATGGGTTCCTCCACACAGATCATAGGTTAAAGAGGAAGGAAATTGTTTTGGCAGGTGTATGTGGCTTTTCAATCACAGTTTGCCTACCTGAAAAGCATTTAAATTAGAAGCGGTGAAATATAAGGTGTGGCTCCCAGTTCCTGATAACAGTCATATCTTTGTGTTATCACACTGCACAGCCAACTAATATATCTTCTCGCTGTAGCAGGCAATGAAAAAGAGTACTACGAAACAGGAAAAGGGGAGAGAGAAGGACCTGGTCTGTTAATCCAGGACTTCCAGCCACAGGAAAAGGAGAATCTACTGCCAATGGAAAAGCTTTCAGAGCAGAGACCTGCACAAATATTCGTAGACATTCGAAATCCGATAGACTGTGCTGAATTTCAACATTAAAATTCGAATCGAATGTCCGGAAATACAAATTTAAACATTTTGAACTGAATTTCAAACTTCGGATCTATTTGTTCGAACTATGTGGACATCTGTATGTGTATGGGTTCGTGCACTATGTGTACTTGAAGATCCACATCTTCACCTAGTCATAAGAACATACGAGTACATAAGAACATAAGAGGAGCCCTGCTGGGTTAGGCCACAGCCCATCTAGTCCATAAGAACCTAAGAGGAGCCCTGCTGGATCAGGCCACAGCCCATCGAGTCCATAAGAACCAAAGAAGAGCCCTGCTGGATCAGGCCACAGTCCATCTAGTCCATAAGAACCAAAGAGGAGCCCTGCTGGATCAGGCCACAGCCCATCTAGTCCATAAGAACCTCAGAGGAGCCCTGCTGGATCAGGTCACAGCCCATCTAGTCCATAAGAACCTAAGAGGAGCCCTGCTGGATCAGGCCACAGCCCATCTAGTCCATAAGAACCAAAGAGGAGCCCTGCTGGATCAGGCCACAGGGCATCTAGTCCATAAGAACCTCAGAGGAGCCCTGCTGGATCAGGTCACAGCCCATCTAGTCCATAAGAACCTAAGAGGAGCCCTGCTGGATCAGGCCACAGCCCATCTAGTCCAGCATCCTGTCGCACACAGTGGCCCACCAATTGCCCACGGGCATCTCAAGCAGAGACAAGGACAAAGCTTCTCCTGCTCTCCAATCCCAGCAAATGGCCTCAGAGGTATCCTGCTTGTCCCCCCAGCCTTAAAGATGTCCTTAGGCATCCATTCTAGTAGCTACTGGTACATCCTAAGCTTCTCCAACCTGCTCTCAGTCGAACCACACCGACGGCTCTGGAGAGCTAAAAAGTTAAGTGATTCAGCTGAAAAGCTCACCGCCGGCCAATCGAAGGTCACTTCTAAGATAAGGAGGAAACAATAGGAAACGCGCAATCCATTTTACAAGGGGTTGCTAAAACCAATGTTTGTCCAAGGCCTGCAGAGTGCAGAGGAAATTACAGTAACGAAAAGCCTGACCTCAGTCCAGCCTCCATTGTCACCGCCTTTCCTTCATTTCAGTTACAGTTGGCACCACACCTAAGCTGGAAGGCTGCCCTATCTCGACGGTTGGTGGGATACAAGCCATGGAAAGAGATGACTTCACAAGGGGGGCCAATATAAACCAGGCAGATCTCTGAACCAGGCAGAAACAGGCAACCCTTTCTGGCATGCATCTGAAAACTTCATTGCCTAACATAACTCTCTCTCTCACACACACATATACACACATTGCAGAATGTCACTAACATTTATATCCTTTTAAAAAATGGATGATTATTAAGCATAACCCGTCTTATTACATAGAGATCAGAGATGTGCACATTTTTTTTGGCATTCTATTTCAATCGAATACCCAAAAAATCCGATTCGATTTGAATCTTTTAAATTCAAATCGAACCATCTATTCGTTTGAATTTTTGATTCGAAACTGCACACACAGATATCGACATTCGTATGTGCACGCACGCATCTTCCCCACATCTGTCTACATCTGTATGCATCTGTACACATCTGTATGCACCCCACAGTTATCCCATATGCAACCCATTTTTTTGTCCCATACGGATGCGTACGGATGCAGGAAAGATGTGGATCCTCAAGTACGCATCACGTATGAACCCGTACACATACGAATGTCCAGATAATTTGAATGAAGAGATCCGAAATTCAAAATTCAATTCAAATGTTTACTTTCGAATTTCGGGACATTCGGTTCAAGTTTGAATGTCGAAATTCGGCACATTCAATCAGATTTCGAATGCCTACGAAAATTCATGTCCATCCCTAATATAGGTTATTTAAAGCATCAATTGGTACACCCCCCTCTTTAATTGCTGATTATTATTTCTTCTGAACAACTGATTACTGTCTTTAACCTTTGTTCCTCTTACTTATTCTTTGACCACCCCAATGTCTTCCTTTTTCCGTATTTTCCCAAACCTGTCATTGGCAATTCTAATGTTTATAGGTAGGGAATAAAGGATAGTTGGTTCCTAACATAAATTGACATAGTCTTATCTCTTAATAGTCTTATCTCTTTAGATTGTAAGCCTGAGGGCAGGGATCCGTCTAAAATTAATATAATATTGTAACCTGCCCTGAGACCTTCGGGTATAGGGCGGGATAGAAATATAAATAAATAAATAAATAAATAAATAAATAAATAAATAAATAAATAAATAAATAAATAAATAAATAATGTGCCAATTTCTCTATCTCTGCAAAATCCATCAATTTTATAATCCAGTCCTCCAATAATGGGCATATATCAGTCTAGCAGTAGTAACCTTGTATTGTGGAATAACATATTTTTTTCTGATTCCTTACTTGCCAATCCCAATAAGAAAATTTCCAAACTTTTCATTGCATTTCAGTATTTGCATTTATATCTGGATAAAGGGCAAAACCAGCCTGTTGAGGAGCACAGAGAGCTTCCACAATCCAAAAGACATCCTTACCAAAGCTCCACATGTACGAAGGAGTGTACTGCATTATATGTCCTCATACTTGTAGCCTCAGGGTGTTTTTCCACTGTCACTAGAAGTACCCATTAAGTACCATTAAATGCCATTATGTACTTTTAGTGACAGTGGAAAAACACCCTTAGATCAGCAAAACAGGGCCTGCTCTGTGTGTGCCCCCACCACCACCACCAAATCAAACAAAGAAAAGGACCTTATCAGTGGTGGCACCCTGACAGCCTCCTCAAAGAGGTGCGCCTAGTGCTATCTTTTTATGTTTTAAGGAGTTTGCATGAAAATGCCTTTATCCACCCAGGAATTTTAGGGATTTGCCCAGCTGCCCTGATTTTTTAATCAGTTTTTATTTCATTTTTAAAAGACATCACTACCCAGTCCAAACAACATATAAAACATTTCTGAGGGCATGAAAATAAAATGCTATTATTTTGGTGTATAATTGACAAACAGAACTCATCACTACTTTTAAAAAAAATCTACATTAACTTACTGTGATTGTGAACATTTATTTATTTGTGTTTGTTTGTATTTCTATCCCGCCCTATACCCGAAGGTCTCAGGGCGGGTTACAATATTATATTAATCTTAGACAGGTCCTTGCCCTCAGGCTTACAATCTAAAGAGACAAGATACAAAAGGAAAATGGTGTGGGAGGGAACAGGGACGCTCTGGCAGCAAAAAACATGTGAATATGTGGTAGAGGAAGTCCCATTCAGACATCCATTAAATACACATCCATTTCTGGGGCGAACACATGATAGCTTTTCAGAAATCCACTAAACAACTTCCCTGCCACCTTCAGAAGCAGGTCGCTGGGATGGCTGCCATAGATAAAACTTTAGATTTGGCTCCAAAATTCTCTCAACACGATCTGATTAACCACGAGCGCTCACGTTATCTCTTTGTTTGCTTTCCGGCTCTAGGATATCTCCTTCTGTTCATTTCGGACTCAGAGTGACCCAGCCCACTTCCTAGTTAAAAACTGACAGAAAGGAAATGAGAATGACTGCTGCCCAAACACACCCTTGGTCCTGGAAAAGTAGACATGACATATTGCTCCAATACTATATATGCTGCATCCATGGGTGTTTTTCCACCGCGCTCCTTTAATCCGGATCTAAGAAGACCCGGATCTAGGGAAGTACCCAATGTGTTTCCATGGGTGGTCTAGCACCCAACAGCAATGGGTGCGAGTCTTCCTGATGTGGAAACACTGGAGCACCCATTTGGAAATCTGGATCTACCCACGAGGGGTTTGCCTGTCACCCCAGGTGTTTGGGGGGACAGGGGGTGCAATCTCCAAAGTTGCTCCGAAGTCACTTCGAAGTCTGTGTAAAACAGATCTGGAGCTTCTTTGAAGCCTGTGCTGATCTTCGGAGTGAACTTCGAAGTGACTTTGGAGTCACTTCAGATTGACTTCGGAGTCACTTCGGAGTCACTTCAAAGTTCGCTCCAAAGATCAGCACAGGCTTCAAAGACACTCCAGAGCTATTTTGCACAGACTTCGAAATGACTTTGAAATGACTTCGAAGCTTAAGTTTTCGGGATCCCCCCCCAAGGGTGCCCCCTCCCTCTAGCCTCCTCTAGACGCCATTGCCAAACTAACGTGGAAACAGGCTCCCTTTAATCTGGATTTTCTGGCTGAAGACCCCATCGTAGACCCCATTAATGGGGTCTACAGAAAATCTGGATTAAAGGCCAAAAAGTACCCATATGATCTGGATTTCCTGAGGTGCGGTGGAAACAAATGTGTTCCTAATGGGTGCCGTGGTGGAAATGGGGTCATCCGGCTCTCACTCAAATGGGTCCTTAATGGGTGCAAAAATGGGTACTAAGTGACTGTGGAGAAACACCCCATATTCCTAAACTTTAATACTGTAAAAAAGGAAATCCTGACCTTTGAAAGGTTCAAACTGAAGGTTTTATAAGGGGGGAAATGAGGTTAACATTCAGACCAATGCAGTGCATAGCAGCAAATGACCCATTATCCCTAGCAGGATGCAAGTCCAGCTGTAGCATTAGAATGAATGCCTAGGTACTTTCTCCAGGTTGGACAGGCAGGCAGGATGCCTCTAAAGGCCATTTGCAGCAAGTGGTGAGCAGGTGAAGGTTTTGCCCTGGTCTTCTGCTTGATCCAGCAGTGCTTCTTCTAATGCATGGCGGACGAGTGTATCAATGGCTACTAGAATGGATGCATGGATAATGCCTCCAGGTTGGACAGGCAGGCAGGATGCCTCTAAAAGCCATTTGCAGCAAGTGGAGAGCAGGTGAAGGTGTTGCCTTGCTCTTCTGCTTGCAAATATCCAGAAACAGCTGATGGGCCACTGTGTGGGACGGGGTGCTGGACTACATGGGCTGTAGCTTGATCCAACAGGGCTTCTTCTAATTCGTGGAGGGCAGGTCTATCAATGACTACTAGGATGGATGCATTTTTATTTATTTATTTATTTGCTTGTTTATATTTCTACCCTATACCTGAAGGTCTCAGGGTAGGTAACAACCTTTAAAATCCAGCATATCAAAAAAACACCCTATGTTAAAACAGTAATAACCATCACAACATTTAAAATCCAACACGTTAAAAACAACTGTCTCCAGGCTGGACGAACAGGCAGAATGCTTGCTTGCGTGCTTCCTGCTTGCTTGCTTGCTTGCTTGCTTGTTTGTTTGTTTGTTACTGATGTGCAGACCCTTCCACAACGCCACTGGGAGAATCTGTCCATGGCAGCCAAAGATGGCTTATGTTTTCCAGTTCAGCCAGCAAGACCCAAGGAGACTCCAGATCTACATTCTGTCCAGCAACCACCACTCCCAGGAAGAGAAAAGACTTGAAGGAACAGTGACAATCAGACAACGTGATTAGCAGGAACTCTGCGAACCAGAGAAAAAGTCTTTCTGATCTTTCGGAAAAGTGCCAGGAGCAATAGAAAAGGTCACAAATGCTTTGTGTAAGGCACAGACCAAATCAGCAATACCAACAGGTAGAGCTGGCAAAAGAAATAGGAAGCTCCACCAGGCAGGGCAAAGTTGTAAACTATTCTGAGGTAAGGTGAGAGTGGGTGAATCTCAACCATCCATGCGTGTCAGACTGCTACTGAGTGCTGTTCTTCCTATGGACTACTTAGTGGTGGCCCCCTCCGTTGTGAAATACCTACACTTACAGCTTATAGGCACCTCTTAAGAAGAAGAAGAGTTGTCTTTTCTACGCCGCTCTTCTCATCCAACAACAGAACAACCTGTGAGGTAGGTGGGGCTGTGAGAGCTCAGAAAGGAGAGCTGTGAACCAGCCCAAGGCCACCCAGCTGGCTTCATGGGGGAGGGCAGAATCAAATCCAGTATTCCCTGATAAGGGTCTGGCTCCCTAACCACAAGGCCAAATTGGCTCACCAAACAGGTCTTTACTTAGCTATTCCCTGTGTGAAGGCTTATTTATTTCCTGGCCCGCTCAGTTTTTATATGTTTTTTTAATTGTTGCATTTACTTTGTTTTTACCCATGCTTTTTAATATTTTCTAAACTGTTCTGAGATTTTTTTTAAAAAAAAGCAGAAAGTGATAAACAAAATAAATAACATTTAAAAATTATTAAAAACAAAGTAATGCTTTTAAAAAAAGGAATAACAGTAGATAAAAACAATAAATCCAGTACCCCAATGAAAACATCAATTAAAAGGTCTAAAACTCTGGAAAACAAAAGTTGAAAAGCTGCTAATAATTCAAATTTGCTGAAAGCAAGAAAACCTCCAGTTAATCTTTCATTTTGATGCTACTGTTTTGCTACTGGATCCAGCTTTCAGGGCACTAGATATTGTCTGTTGGGATATTTTTAAGAGGAGAGGAGTCAGGAATCCTACAACTGTTTTCAGGTTCCAAGGTAATACTCTGAGCCTTTAACAGCTCATCCAAGAAGTAACAGATATGAAATATAACAAGAAACCAAAGTAAATTGTCACAACAGGCCAAGATCTGAGCAACCTCAACAGGCCATCCTAATTCAATTGATTCGGTAACATTTGACTGAAGAATAAGGCCAGTAGATAAGACCCTGCGTAGCCTTAAATCCAGGAAAACGCTGAACATAATTGGCCTTCCCAGACCCTGACCCCCTTTTAGCCAGTCCCACCATGAAATGGCATCCAATCAGGGAAAGAAAGTCTGCAGGAAAACCTGGAAACTACAACTGGTCTGGATTCTATTCTATAATGGTAAGAACCTAAGAGGAGCCCTGCTGGATCAGGCCACGGCCCATCTAGGCTAACATTCTGTCTCACACAGTGGCCCATCAATTGCCCATGGGCATCTCAAGCAGAAGACAAAGGCAAAACCTTCACCTGGTCTCCACTCCCTGCAAATGGCCTTCCGAGGTATTCCTGCCTGCCTCTCCAACCTGGAGGTTATACCAAGGCATCCATACATTTGTCCAACCCTTCCTTAAAGCCATCTAGGCTGGTTGCTGTCACCACCTCTTCTGGCAGTAAGATCCATAGACGGATGACCCTCTGAAGGGAGAAATCCTTCCCCTGGTGTGACCTGACTCTCCTGCCCATCAGCTTCATAGATGCCCCCTGGTTCTAGTGTTATGCAACAAAGAAATTTTATTTATCCACCTTTTCTATACCATGCATGATTTTATACACATCAATCATGTCCCCTCTTCAACGCCGTCTTTCAAGGCTGAAGAGGTTGCAGTGGGCAAACTGATCGCAGTGGTGAAATTGGTCTTTTAAACATCTACGTCTTCTTGTTAACCATACAAATCATACAAATAAACAAACAAACGCAGTTTCTGCATGTCAGAAGAGCATGCTTCTTGGTTTTGTCTGCAGAGCTGAACAAAATTGTGTGTTCCGCACAAGCCTCTTCAAGGAATCTGTTGAACCCGGGTGCATCATGTCTTTTACACTTTGAAATTAAGTCTGTCTCAACACGAGGCACAGATTGAGGCCTGGGAAACACATGCCAAGCTCCCGTTCAGCAGCTCAGCGGCCTGCGGATTGACTCTAGAAATTAATACAGCGCCAAATGGGCAAGTTAAAGCAACAGCCTAAATTTGCTTGGCTAATTAAAGTCTGCTTATTAAAAAAGAAAAGGCCTGGCACCACTAAGCGCCAAACCTCTATAGAAAAATAAAATCAGAAGTGTTGTATATTCTGCAGTCACTAAGACAAAGGCTTTGATGAGCTCCTAATAGAAGGAAGTTAAGAAAAGATGGGGAAAAGCCTACAACGAAGCGTCTTTCCTTGTTCTACACTGAACCAGAAACGCAGCTTGCAAGCAGAATGATTAAGCGGTTGGAACACCTCCCTTAGGAAATCAGACTGAACATCTAGGCCTCTTCAGACTGGAAAGATGGCATTTAAGAGGGGACCTGATTGAAGGATATAAAATTAAGCAGAAAATTTGTGTGATAGAGAAAATGTCTTTTCTCTATCACCCAACACTAGAACCAGGGGGCATCTATGAAGCTGATGGGTAGGAGAGTCGGATCTGAAAAGGGGAAGCATTTCTTCACCCAGAGGGTCATTGGTCTATGGAATTTGCTGCCAGGAGAGGTGGCGACAGTAACCAGCCTAGATGGCTTTAAGGAAGGATTGGACACACTGATGGACGACAGATGTATCAATGGCTACTAGAATGGATGCCTAAGTCCATCTTTCAGGCTGGGGGTGGGGATTGGGGAAGCAGGATGCCTCTAAGGCCATTTGCTGGGATTGGAGAGCAGGAGAAGGTTTGCCCTTGTCTCTCCTTGAGGTGCCCGTGGACAAATGTTGGGCCACTGTGTGGGACAGGATGCTGGAATGGATGGGCTGTGGCCTGATCCAGCAGAGCTCCCCTAATATCCCTATGCTTTAAGGAATTTGAGACTGGGTGATTCAGAATTCGGTTTGAGTGTTTAAATTTGAATTTTGCTACATTCGATTCAAATTCGAATGTCGGAATTTGGCACACTCGATCAGATTTCAAATGGCTACGAACATTCGTGCACATCCCTAAGCTACAGAGAATAAGGTGGAAAAGGTGGATAGTCTCTATTCCACAACACTAGAAGAGTTGGCTTTTCTACCCTGTTTTTCTCACCCATTTAAGGGGACTCAAAGCGGCTGACAAACATTTGGTTCTCCTCTCCACCAGACACCCTGTGAGGTAGGTGGGGCTGTGAGACCTCAAAAGAGAGCTGTAACTAGCCCAAGGTCAACCAGCTGGCTTCATGGGGAAGGGCAGAATCAAACCCAGTATCCTCAGATAAGAGTCTGGCTCCCTAACCACTAGGCCAATCGGTGGACCACTTTGTGAGACCCAGATGGGCTATGGCCCAATCCAGCAGGACTCCTCTTACATGGTTATGTCCCAGCAGACAAGGGAGAAAAGGCCCTGAGTGTGTTTTGAAGAAGAATGTTACATAGCGGACGGAATTCCTATAACATTCTCCTTTCATGTCGCTGTCTTTTAGGCACAGAGCTTCAGAAATAATCATTTGCTGGCAGATCAAAGAACACCCAAGCGAAACAACAGGAAAGTTCAAACATGATCTTGATTAATTCCTAAGGTAGAATAAATGTTCAAGCTGGGGAAACAGGTGGCTTGGACTTTTTTCTACCAAGCGCAGGGTCCAAAATATACTCAACACAGAACACTTGCAAGTGAGCCTGTTTCAAACATCCAGGCTAGCAAAAGGAAAACAATTCTAAGAAAAATTAGTTCCACAAGAAACAAAGATGGAGACAGACCCAGAAGGACAAGAGTTACATAAGAAATTGAATTAACAGTAATCTAGTGCAATCCTGTTTAGAAAGGGACCTGTAAGAAGCTTTTGTGAGAAAATGATGCGTGGTTTAAAAAAACAAAAACAAATAACTGGTTGTACTTCAGATAGCCTTTTAAACAGAGAAAGGAAAGGAAGAAACTAGCAATGCAGGGTCTCTCTTTCCCAGAGCACCCACACCCATCCTCATTCCCTTTTATCCTTCAAAAAAGGAAAGATAGTTACATCAAAACAAATTGTAGAATCCATAGAATCATAGAGTTGGAAGGGACCTCTTGGGCCATCCAGTCCAACCCCCTGCTCAATGCAGGATTAACTAAACCATCCCAGACAGATGTAGGTCCAGCCTCTGCTTGAAGACCTCCAGGGAAGGAGAACTCACTACTGTCCGTGGCAACCTATTCCACTGACTGATCGCCCTCGCTGTCAGGAAGTTGCTCCTAACATCTGATCTGTATTGACTCCCTTGAAGTTTCACACCATTGTTTCTAGTCCTCCCATCCTGTGCAAGTAACAAGAGGGACAATCCCTCTCCACTGTGACATCTCAAAGTATTGTAGCAAGGATAAAATGAAGAAAAGTAACAACTAGGCGAGTGCAGGAATGCAAATTTTGACGTTCAACTCATAATGAATCTCATACACATCTGAACGCATTCTGTATGCATCCCGTACCTATCCGTACAGATAGAAGAAGAAGAGTTGGCTTTTCTACCCCACTTTTCTTACCCATTTAAGGGGACTCAAAGGGGCTGACAAACCTTCTGTTCTTCTCCCCACACAGACACCCTGTGAGGTAGGTGGGGCTGTGAGAGCTCAGAAGAGATATGTGACTAGCCCAAGGTCACCCAGCTGGCTTCATGGGGGAGGGCGGAATCGAACCCCGTACTCCCAGATATGAGTCTGGCTTCCTAACCACTAGACCAAACTGGCTCACAAATATGCACAAAATGTGCGCTGATGTCCAATTTATTCGTACAAATAATTCAAAATATTTGTATTTGTACGAATACTAAAACAAAACGTCTGGACATTCAATTCGTATACGAATGTCCAAATTCGTCCAAATTTGTACACATAATGAATATTTCAAATATTTGTCCATATCCCTAGTAAAACGTACCAGCTCAGCTCTGTTCACGCAACCTGCTGATGAAGGAGATTCAAACAGAGCCTGGAGAGGGGCAGCACAGGGGTGGTTAGTACCACAACATGCTGCCACCGGAGGAACAGCAGCAGGCAAGAGTACCAGCTCCATCGCCAGGGCTCCACAATCACCTCCACAATAGAGGTAATTTGCACCTTGCAATCGTTTAGGGAAGGTCTAGTGAGGTTAGGGATGGATCCAGTGTCCCAAGGTAGAGATGCTGGATCTATTCTGGAGCTTATTCCTTCTCCCCATCTGTGATTTCACCTTCCCTCCATAGAGCCCACAGCAGCTCACATACAGAAGAGCAACGGCAAAAACACCAGCACGTTAATTTTCAATATCTAATTGTGATTTAATTCACACCACGCCACCGTGAATCAGTTCAGTGCTTTCCAGAAGGCTGAGTTTTTTATTTTAATGTATTTTTTATTGTTCTTATGATGGTAGCAAAAGCAAAGGGGCTGAGGGCAGTGTAGACTCGTGGGTCTGAGAGCAGGAAAGACAAAGAAAAGCACATATAGAAAATGGAATGTTTATAAAAAGGACATTTGGATAGGTTGCCGAATCGATAGGCACATATGCTGAAAAATGGTACCCCATGAATCACAGCTGCTATTTGCCCTGCCAAAATGGTGGTGGTGGTAGTGATGGTGATGATGATAAAAGCACTAACCTTCCACTGGTCTTTTGGAAGCAGCTTCACGACCACGATGTCACCATTCAGAGCTCTGTTCCGGGCGACCACTCCATCGATGAAGATATCCCGCAAGCCATCCTAGAAAATCAGAGAGAGAGGGAAAAAATGGAGAAGTGAATAATGGAGAAGCTTTTGGACCATTTTCAGGAAGATCATAATTATAACATCATTATAACAGAACACAAGGCAGCATTAAGGTCATATAGTGATTTGCAAAGATGGAAGATGAACTAGGAAGGGACTGTGTACTTATCCGTTGTGCCTCTCTTTCAGTCCATAAAAGACTGCTGAGCACACGCACAGAGCAGAAGGACCTAAGAGGAGCCTTGCTGGATCAGGCCACATCCCATTTATTCCAGCATCCCATCTCACACAGTGGCCCACCAATTGCTTCTGCGCATCTCAATGAGGAGACAAAAACAAAGCCTTCACCTGCTCTTGACTCCCTGCAAAAAGCCTTTAGGGACACCCTGACTGTCCCTCCAACCAGGAGGCAATATCAAGGCATCCATTCTAGTAGCCACTGGTACACCTGTCCTCCACGAATGTGGCTATAAGAACCGAAGAGAAGCCTTGCTGGATCAGGCCACGGCCCATTTAGTCCAGCATCCCGTCTCACACCATGGCCCACCAATTGCTTCTGGGCATCTCAAGGAGACAAAGGGTGTTTTTCCACTGTCACTAAAAGTACCCATTAAGTACCCATTAATGGGTAGGAAACGGCATTTTTGTACCCATTAATGGGTACTTAATGGGTACTTCTAGTGACAGTGTAAAAACACCCAAAGACAAAACCTTCACCTGCCTTTGGAGCCTCCTGACTGTCCAATTTAGAGGTGGTACCTAGGCATCCATTCTAGTAACATCAGTTGTTTAGATTTATGCTTTATTCCAGAATATCCAAATAACCAATGTCTAAGTATCATTGGGTTCCCTTCACAAATGCTGTGGGAAAGATTTAACGGAGCAACCCTGTCCAATTGAGGACGTTCCTGCAATAAGATCAAAATTTCAATATTATCTTGGTGCTCACTATCAACTGGTCAATCCAGTTTTAGTTTTCTTCCTAGTTTGTTTTAATATAATTGTACATCAAGTACTGACCAAAACCCAGAATTTACTCTGGCAGTTGTAGAGATTTTTGGGGAACAACTTGGTATGTATACCCTCTGTGATGGCTTATTTTATGTTTTTGCATCTATTGCCTCTCAATTTGCCATATCAATGAATTAACTTTCTTTGGATGCTACATGAGGGAATAACAAATTAACTTTGCTGGGTGACCTTGTGGAAATGTACAGATTTTTGTTTATTAAATTTTCCTATCAGTTTTCGTAATGCAGGTTTAAGGTACCTTCCAAATAAAACAGAAGCCTGATGCAAAAGGTACTTCTAAGATTCCCAAAAAGGTTGCCCACTACTTTCTTTATTAAAGGGGAAAAATGCAATTCAATACAAGCTCCAAACAACGTAGCCCAGGGGTGTTTTTCCATGGTCATTTAGTACCCATTTTAGCACCCATTAAGGACCCATGTGGGTGAGAGCCGGATGACCCCATTTCCACCACGGCACCCATTAGGGACACATTTGTTTCCACCGCACCTCGGGAAATCCGGATCATATGGGTATTTTTTGGGCTTTAATCCGGATTGTCTGTAGAACCCATTAATGGGGTCTACAATGGGGTTTTCAGCCAGAAAATCCAGATTAAAGGGAGCCTGTTTCCACACTAGCTTGGCAATGGGGTCTAGGGAAGGCTCAGGGGAGGGGCACCCTTGGGGGGGGAGCCCCAAAACCTAAGCTTCGAAGTCACTTCGATGTCTGTGCAAAATAGCTCTGGAGCATCTTTGAAGTCTGTGCTGACCTTCGGAGTGAACTTCAAAGTGACTCCAAAGTCACTCCAAAGTCACTTCGAAGTTACTCTGAAGATCAGCACAGACTTCAAAGACGCTCCAGAGCTATTTTGCACAGACTTCGAAGTGACTTTGAAATGCCTTCAAAGTGACTTTGGAGCCACTTCGGAGATTGCACCCCCTGTCCCCACCCCAAACACCTGGGGTGACAGGTAGACTCCTCGTAGGTAGATCCGGATTTCCAAATGGGTGCTCCGGTGTTTCCACGTCAGGGAGGCTAGGACCCATTGTTACTGGGTGCTAGACCACCCATGGAAACACACTGGGTACTTCCCTTAATCCGGATCTACTAGATCCAGTTTAAGAGAAGTACCCATTCCCTAGATCCAGATCTTTTTAGATCTGGATTAAAGGAGCGTGGTGGAAAAACACCCCAGGGTCCCCAACTATAGAAATCCCCGATAATAGGATTAAAGTAAGGAAAGAAAAGCACCCAGAATGGATTCAGGGACTTTCTACTTCTTCACAAGTAGTAGTCTCTGTTTCACTGAAACAAAGACACTCATTGCAAGCCACTTCTTGCAAAAGCAACTTTACAAACGTTAAGGCACCAATTTTCTTCATTTCCAGTCCAGAGCTCTGCCCACATCTAAGTACAGAGAGCTTTTGTCCATTCAGATGCTGTGAGACTCTGTCTATTATCACTGCACCTGGCTTTTTGATAGCTACGTATCTTGCTAGCATCAGAAGGATACACCTGATGTATTTATTATTTATTATTATTTGCATCTTTATCCCGCCCTATACCTGAAGGTCTCAGGGAGAGCTACAACATTTAAAACCAAATGTAAACACATTAAAACAACTGAAGGGGGGGGAAGGGGGGAGAAAAAGCTACATCCCCCTTTAACCAAAGGCCAGAGCAAAGAGATGTGCCATCACTGCCCTTGTAAACATGTACATAAGAACATTAAAATGTAAAAGGAGTCCTGTCGCACACACTGGCCCACTAATTGCCCACGGTCACCTCTAGAAGAGATGACAAACCTCCTCCTGCTCTCGAATCCCAGCAAATGGCCTTCAGAGACATCCTGCCCTGTCATAAGAATGTAAGAGAAGCGCTGTGGGATCAGGCCACAGCCCATCTAGTGGCCCACCAATTGCCCATGGGCATCTCAAGCAGAGACAAGGGCAAACCTTCACCTGCTCTCCAATCCCAGCCAATGGCCTTAGAGGCATCCTGCTTGTCCCGCCAGCCTGAAAGACGGACTTAGGCATCCTTGTCTCTGTTTAACAAGCCCGTGGGCAATCGGTGGGCCACTGTGTGTGACAGGATGATGGACAAGACGGGCTGTGGCCTGATCCAGCAGGGCTCCTCTTATGTAACCATTCATTCATTCCACCCAATACCATAGTCTTGGAGTGGGCAGCAAAGCAGATTGAAACACCTTTTTTAAAAAAGGGAACATGAATTTAAGCATCCTCAGTCTAAGGATGGGCAAAATTTTATTTTGGAAAGGCGGAGTACAACTAAAAATGGAAAATGGAAATAAATGGATGTGCACAAATGTTCTAAACATGCGAAATTCGACTGAATTTGGGCATTCGAATTTGCATAGAACGTCTCCACGTTCAAATTTAAGCATCCAAATGAATTTCGAATCTTCTGAAACATTCGTTTGAATGATTTGAATCTTTCAAATGTACAGATATGTACATATTACATAGGTATGTGCAAATATCATACATATCTCTACGCATTTGCGCTTATAATGCTGAACGAAAACGGGATGCATACGGGAAAAAACAGGTGGCATACAAAATGCATACAGATACCTATAACACATTCATATCTTTAAATACAAACGTCGACATTCGTATCTTCAAATTCATATCTAACATTCAAACAAATTGATTTGAATGTATCAGATGCGAATCGTTTTTGTTGCATTTGGAATTCGAATGCCAAAAAAAATCCACGCACAGCCCAACCTCAGCCATCGAAAGCTAAACGGCACAAGTACATTTTGATGAGGCGCCAGAAACGGCTTGCTGTTGCCTGGCTCATCTCTGCAGGAAATTGCTCCACGGAATTGTTCCCCCGCTGAGAAGGCTGCCCGCCTGGGCTTTGCTTCATGAGTTTCTTGAAACAACTGAATCACGACGACGGCCTCTCCGGAAGATCTCGACCGGTGGTAAAATCTATACGGGAGAAGGTGCTCCTTCAAATGTTTGTGGCATGGGGCTCTACACGTCAGCATTAACCGCCTGAGCTGGATGATGCAGACTAGGAACAAACAAGTGTTCCTGTTGCAACGTGAAATTCAAGTGGGAACAAAGTGTCCCAGATCACATCTAAATCCTGCACCTGTTTCTTCCAGGGAAGACTAACCTTGGCAAGAGACAGTGATCTACTAAGGTACTTAACTCAAGGACCCAAAGGCCTTTCTGCCCTCACCTGTAAAACGTACACAATACTAGAACCAGGGGGCATCTATGACGCTGATGGGTAGGAGAATAAGGTCTGACAGGGGGAGGTATTTCTTCACCCAGAGCGTCATCAGTTTATGGAATGTGCTGCCGGAAGAGGTGGTGACAGCTACCAGTCTAGATGGCTTTAAGGAAGGGTTAGACAAATTTATGGATGACAGATGTATCAATGGCTACTAGAACGAATGCCTAGGTGCATCTTTCAGGCTGGGGGGGGGGAGGAACTGGGGCGCTTCTAAGGCCATCTGCTGGGACTCGAGAGCAGGAGAAGGTTTGTCCTTGTCTCTGCTTGAGATGCCCATGAGCATTTGGTGGGCCACTGCATGCGACAGGATGCTGGACTAGATGGGCTGTGGCCTGATCCAGCAAGGCTTCTCTTATGTTCTTATGTACGAGTGTGGAGCCCAGCCCACTTCTGGGCCTCTCTGTTCCACACTCTAGAGCAAAAGAGAGAGAAGCCACATGTCCTGCTAGCATGCTGCATCCGCAATGGATGCAATAAAATGACCACCTAGACTATGGATGTGCATGGGTGTTTTTCCACTGTCACTAGAAGTACCCATTAAGTACCCATTAATGGGTACAAAAATGCCATTTCGTACCCATTAATGGGTACTTAATGGGTACTTTTAGTGACAGTGGAAAAACACCCCATGAATGTATGTTTGACATTTGAATGTGAGTAGGTTCAAATGTCATAAAATCCTATTCCATTTGGATATTTAAGATTCAAATGTCTTAAAATCCAATTCGAATCTGTAACATTCGAATCCGTACATTCAAATGTTAGATTCATATTTAAAGATATGAATGTCGACAACATTCGTATCTGTTATACATATCTTTGCACGTGCCGGAAAATTCTGTATGTATCCCGTATTATCCAGTACTCGTCCCGTTTTAATCCCTTCTTTTAAGCGCAAGATACGGGTAATTTTCGGGCAGATTCGGATCTACACATTCAAATCATTTGAAAATCTATATCGAATTTTCAAAAACCTGTATTCAAGTTTGAATGTCAAATTCGGGTTTCTGAAAATCCAATTCGATTTCGAATATCAAAATTCATCAGATTCGAATTGAATATTCAACTTTTTGAATATTCATGCACATCCCTAACCTAGACTAGGATACCATCATATCCCAGGCAGGCAAGAGCAGTGAGACAAACTCACACATGCTCACGGCAGTCCGTTGGGGGTTCGAGAGAAGTCAAAGACAGGTCAGTCCAAAAGTCAGGGGTTCCAGAGGTTCAGCAGAGAGTCATCGCAAGGTCCAAGGGTCAGTTCCATGAGCAAGAACGCGAGCGGGGGGGCACAAATGTTTTGTCCGCAACACCGGACCAGTGTGTGCTGCTGAGTGCAGTAGGCGAGCCAGCTCCATGCATTTTGCGACTCAGCTGGGCAAAATGGTGGGATCTGCGTAACACCTGCTTTTCCTGCCAGAGCAGGTGGGTGGAGGGGTTCTCAAGGTCCGTGCTGCTGTGCTCCAGTTGCTGCCCAGAGCGCTGGGCAACTGGAATCGCTCCTTCATCCTCAGAGGAGGGAGCTGGACTGGCAGGCCAGGGTATGACAGATAGTGGTAGACCTGTGTTAATAGGTCTTCCAGCAGTCCTGGTGCCAGACCAGATCAGGGGCACATGGGGAAGGGCATATACCTCCTTGGACTGGTTTAACAGGAAGAGCTATTTCAGCAGCCATCCAACTGGGCTGCCAAAATATGTCCCCCTAGGGCTCCATGGCCAGGAACTTTCATTCCTGGTGGCCAGGGCCTTTGAAGCAGCGTGGGACCTTTCCCAGAACAGGCTGTCCAAGTGCTGGACCGCTCCAGCTGGGAAGATCTGGGAGTAGTTCCAGATGGAACAGTCTAGCACAATACATGTGAAAACGGCCCAAGACAGACAGGACCTCTGTCCTGTCTGGATTTAGCATCAGTCTTTTAGACGGTACCCCCCCCCCCCCCCATGACTGCCTTCATGCACCGATTCAGAACCTAGACTGCTTGACCTGAACTGAGACATCCATGTGAAATATAGCTTTGGGAGGGGGGGGGGGTCACAAAAATCTAAGGAGCAATCTCGTAATGTACAGAGGTCCAAAGGTAGATGACTGGGACTTCACACCACGATTTCCATTCTCCCATACACCACTTATAAACAAACAAACAAAAATGGTTCCCTTATGCAATCTAGTCATGCTTCCTCTAAATGTCACTTTTCACAGGCAGGCAAAATTGGTATAGGGCTGTTTACACATGGCAAAAACATACTATAGGGATAATTTCTCAATGACTCGACCATGTAAGAGCAAAAAGATACTAAAAAGCTATGAAAAATAGTTTATTTAACAGAATCATAGAGTTGGAAGGGATCTCTGGGGTCATTGCATCAACGCAGGATTTCCTAAACTATCCCAGAATGATATACAGCGCCTGACAAAAGTTCTGTCGCTTATCCATGTTGTTGAAACCAAAGCTTATAACCTGACTTAAAATTCATCCATTTTAAAAATGACTCATATGAAAGCTGAAAACCTCCCAAATGAGGTTTTTAAAAAGAAAATAAATTTGCTTCATTGCTGAAATATTGATCATTTAATGAACACAGAAAGGTCAGATTTTGGCTAGACAAAAGTTTTGTCGCCTTGTCATATAATGCACCTAATCCTAGTTTACAGCCTCACCTGTGCTCACTAATTGATCAGATAATTAGTGGGTGTGTATAAAAAGAACTCCAGCACTCCAAACTTTCACTTGAACTGCAACTTGACCTCTGACAACATGCCAAAAATCCACCCTGCGACCAAAGCCTTGATTATCAGGAGACTGAAGACCAGATCCTCTGCAGAGGTGGCTGGCACCTTTAATGTGTCTCAGCGTCAAGTACAAAGAATTAAAAAAAGATTTGAAGAGACTGGAGATGTTTTTGACAAGCCCAGGTCTGGCAGACCCCGCAAGACGACTGCTCAGAAGGAACGTTTGTTGGTTCGAAAATCAAAAGCCAGCCCTTCTTCCACTGCAGCAGAGCTCCAACAGGCCTGGTCACCTCAAGTCCTTGTGTCAACTAGAACAGTTTGTAGGATTCTGTCTCGAAATGGCCTCCATGGTCGAATCAGTGCCCAGAAGCCAGCACTAAACAAAAGGCAATTAAAAAACCGTGTGGTATTTGCCAAGGCCCACAGCCTACTAAACGGATGGATGCTGGAAAAGTGGCAGAAGGTGGATTTCTCAGATGAATCTTCAGTTGAATTACACCACAGCTGCCGCAAATACTGCAGGAGACCTACTGGAGCCCGTATGGATCCAAGATATGCCCAGAAAACAGTTAAGTTTGGTGGTGGAAAGATCATGGTCTGGGGTAACATTCAGTATAGGGGGGTGCGAAACATTTGCAAGGTGGAAGGCAATATCAATAGCCTAAAATATCAAGACGTATTAGCTACCTCTTACATTCCCAATCATAAAAGGGGTCAAATTTTGCAGGAGGATGGCGCTCCATCTCATACATCCACCTCTACATCAAAGTTTCTCAAGGCAAAGAAGATCAAGGTGCTCCAGGACTGGCCAGCCCAGTCACCAGATATGAACATCATTGAGCATGTTTGGGGTAGGATGAAAGAGGAAGCTTGGAACACAAAACCAAAGAATCGATGAACTCTGGGAGGCATGTAAAACTGCATTCTTTACTATTCCTGATGACTTCATCAATAAATTGTATGAATCATTGCCGAAACGCATGGATGCAGTCCTTCAGGCTCATGGAAGTCACACAAAATATTAAATATGGCTCTAATAGCACCACAACTTCATTCACCAACGTTATGAAACATATCTTTGTATTTGAAGTGAATTATCTGTTTGATTTTCACATTACTTTTTGTGGGCGACAAAACTTTTGTCTAGCCAAAATCTGACCTTTCTGTGTTCATTAAATGATCAATATTTCAGCAGTGAAGCAAATTTATTTTCTTTTTAAATACCTCATTTGGGAGGGTTTCAGCTTTCATATGAGTCATTTTTAAAACCAATGGATGAATTTTAAGTCAGGTTATAGGCTTAGGTTTCAACAACATGGATAAGCGACAGAACTTTTGTCAGGCACTGTAGGTCCAGCCTCTGCTTGAAGACCTCCAGCGAAGGAGAACCCACCATCTCCCATGACAACCTATTCCACTGACTGATTGCCCTCACTGTCAGGAAGTTTTTTCTAATATCTAATCTGCATTGACTCCCTTGAAGTTTCATCCCATTGTTTCTAGTCCTCCCATCTTGGGCAAGTGAGAATAGGGACGATCCCTCTGCACTGTGACAGCCCTTCAGAGACTTGAAGACCATGATCATGTCTCCTCTCAGTCTTTTGCAGGCTAAACATTCTTAGATCCTTCAGCCTTTCCTCGTAGGACATGGTTTCCAGACCACTCACCATTCTGGTTGACCTCCTCTGGACTTGCTCTAATTTGTCAATATCTTTTTTGAACTGGGGTGCCCAAAACTGGACACAGGACTCTAGATGAGGTCTAAACCAAGGTAAAGAGGAATAATAACTTCTTGTGATCTAGACACTAGATGCATCCTAGGATGGTGTTTGCCTTTTTAAAATGCGCATATCCACTATCTTTTTAAAAATCCAATAGGTTTACAATACAAAAACTAAAAGCAAAGTTAAAAGACCGATGAAAATAGCAAAAACGTTAAAACAGAATTAAAACCCGATGGGACAGGACAGACACTCATTCACAATGCGAATGTTTTATTGAACACATCGATTTCCAGCAGTCACCCTAAAAATGTGAAAGCAGGTGCCACCACAGACAACCTCCCATTGAAAGACACCACAAGCTGATATTCAATGATTGGTGGCATCCAAAGCAGGACCGTGTAAGACAGTCACAACAAACCCATATTTGATCAATTTTTCAATGAGGATCGCATGAGATACTTTGTCAAATGCTTTGCTGAAATCAAGAAATACTATGTCTACTGCATTTCCTTGATCAACCCATTCAGTGATTTTGTCATAAAATGAAATCAAGTTAGTCTGACACGACTTGTTTGATACAAACCCATGTTGACTACTGTTAATTATTGAATTCCTATCCAAATGCTGACATATGTGTTGTTTAATAATTTGTTCGAGAATCTTTCCTGGTATTGAAGTCAGGCTAACAGGCCTGTAGTTCCCTGGGTCTACCTTCTTCCCTTTTTTGAAGATAGGAACAACGTTTGCCCTTCTCCAATCGTCTGGGACTTCTCCTGTTCTCCATGACTTCTCAAAGATTACAGCAAGTGGTTCAGCAATTACCTCTGCTAATTCCTTCAGTACCCTAGGATGTAATCCATCTGGACCCGGGGACTTAAATTCGTTTAAGTTAGCTAAGCGTTCCCTTACTCTCTCAGTGTTGATTTTGTGTCTTGATTCTCCTAGTCCTTCATCAGTACAGTGAAGGACTGTTGCATGTACATTATCCCTCTTGGAAAAAACAGATGCAAAATAGGAGTTCAGAATCTCTGCCTTCTCAAGATCACTTTCGATCACTTCTCCATTCTCTCCCTGCAGACTTCCCAAAACCTCTTTGACTTTTCTTTTGCTCTTGACATATCCCCAAAACCCTTTTTTATTATTGTTTTTAGTCTCTCTTGCAAGCCTCAGTTCATTTTTAGCTTTAGCTTTTCTGATACTTGCCCTGCAGATTGTACTGATTTCATTATATTCCTCCTTAGATATGTATCCCTCCTTCCATTTCTTAAACATTTCTTTTTTCTTTTTTATCAAGTTTTTAAGTTCTAGGTTTATCCACCCTGGTCTCTTTAGATGTTTTCCATTCTTCCTTCTTTGAGGAATTGTTAATGATTGCGCTTCTAATATTGCATTTCTCAAAATATCCCATCCTTCTTGGACATTTCTATCCTTTAGTACATTTAACCATTTGATCCCTCCTAACCTCCTCCGGAGTCCATCAAAATCCGCCCTTCTGAAGTCCAACTTTGAAGTCTGAGTCCTCTCATGCTTTCCTTCCCTTATTATCCAGAATTCAAGGATAACATGATCGCTGCCTCCTAATGCCCCAGAAACTCTGATATCCTCCACCATTTCCTCTCTGTTGGTAAGAATTAGATCAAGGATAGCCAATCCTCTTGTTTCCTCCACCACCTTTTGGTACATGAAATTGTCAGCAAGAGAGGATAAGAACTTATTAGACTTGTGACTTTTTCCTGAGCGAGATTCCCAACAAATGTCTGGGTAGTTAAAGTCTCCCACAATCACTATGTCATGCTTTCGTGAAAGTTTAGCCATCTGTTCTAGGAAGAGGTCATCCATATCTTCTGTTTGTCCAGGGGGGCTGTAATAGACTCCTACAATGGTATCCTTTCTGTTTCTCTCTCCTTGAATTCTTACCCATACCGATTCTACTGAGCTTCCACTCTCTGAAACTTGAACCTCTGAGGAGACAATTTCTTTTTTAACATACAGCGCAACACCCCCTCCTCTTTTGTTAAGTCTGTTTCGCAGAAACAAGTTGTAGCCTTCAATGTTTGTGTTCCATTCATGTGTGTTATCCCACCAGGTTTCCGTAATACCTATGACATCATATTTATCTACCTGGGTCAGGATCTCCAGCTCCCCTTTTTTATTTCTCATGCTTTGGGCATTGGTGTAGAGGCATTTTAGTTTGTAATTGCTATCTATTGCGAGCTTGCCTCCTCTGTTTTCCTTACAAAATTTATGCGTTTGTTCATTGGTACTATTTCTGGGAGTAAGAATATCGCCTGGTTTGATTGACTGAGTATTTTTGCTTGACTTTGGGAGGGTTTCAGCTTTCATATGAGTCATTTTTAAAACCAATGGATGAATTTTAAGTCAGGTTATAGGCTTAGGTTTCAACAACATGGATAAGCGACAGAACTTTTGTCAGGCACTGTAGGTCCAGCCTCTGCTTGAAGACCTCCAGCGAAGGAGAACCCACCATCTCCCATGACAACCTATTCCACTGACTGATTGCCCTCACTGTCAGGAAGTTTTTTCTAATATCTAATCTGCATTGACTCCCTTGAAGTTTCATCCCATTGTTTCTAGTCCTCCCATCTTGGGCAAGTGAGAATAGGGACGATCCCTCTGCACTATGACAGCCCTTCAGAGACTTGAAGACCATGATCATGTCTCCTCTCAGTCTTTTGCAGGCTAAACATTCTTAGATCCTTCAGCCTTTCCTCGTAGGACATGGTTTCCAGACCACTCACCATTCTGGTTGACCTCCTCTGGACTTGCTCTAATTAGTCAATATCTTTTTTGAACTGGGGTGCCCAGAACTGGACACAGGACTCTAGATGAGGTCTAAACCAAGGTAAAGAGGAATTATTACTTCTTGTGATCTAGACTCTAGATGCATCCTAGGATGGTGTTTGCCTTTTTAAAATGCGCATATCCATTATCTTTTTAAAAATCCAATAGGTTTACAATACAAAAACTAAAAGCAAAGTTAAAAGACCGATGGAAATAGCAAAAACGTTAAAACAGAATTAAAACCCGATGGGACAGGACAGACACTCATTCACAATGCGAATGTTTTATTGAACACATCGATTTCCAGCAGTCACCCTAAAAATGTGAAAGTAGGTGCCACCACAGACAACCTCCCATTGAAAGGCACCACAAGCTGATATTCAATGATTGGTGGCATCCAAAGCAGGACCGTGTAAGACAGTCACAACAATCTTACGGCTTATAATAGGGAAGGCAATCTACCAAGTCTCCATATCACAAGATGCTTAGGGCCTTATATGCTGGGCATAAAAGCTTGAATCGGAGCCAGCAGCTAATAAGTAATCACTGCAGCTGCATTGGCACAGTGCAATATGCACCAAAGCTAGCGCCCAACTCAACACTTGAGTACAGCATTTCCCACCAGTTGCAACTTCTGGATTTAGCATACAGAGCTGACTCCAGAAGAACCCCAAACAATCTATCTGTTCCTTCTGCTGGGGTACAATCCCATCACCAACTTTTAAACAGTCTCTGACTTCTCGGGATTCAGCCTCAAAGTGTTGGTCCTCATCAAACCCATCACTACATCCAGGTACAAGTCCAGGACATTCACAGCCACTTCTGAATCAGATGTTAAGGAGAAGTAGTGCTGAGTGTTGTCAGCATGCTGGTATCACCTTGCCCCAAAACTCCTGATGACTGTCCCCAAGAGCTCCCATATAGATCCTACGTGCAGCTGCCCTTGAAGACGGTCCGGAAGTTGCAGTTAGTGCAAAATGCAGCACCTAGAATGCTGACTGGTACAGCTAGCTGGATACACATTACGCCGGTTTTAAAAGAATTGCACTGGCTGCCAATTTACTACCGGGCCCAATTCAAGGTGTTAACTCTGACTTATAAGGCCCTAAATGACTTGGACCCCAAATATCTAAAGGAACGCCTTCTTCCATACCGACCTGCCCGTGCCTTAAGATCCAATAATGAGGCCCTCCTGGTCATCCCGCCACCTTCAGTGGTGAGGTTGGTGGGCACCCAGGAGAGAGCTTTTTCAGCAGTGGCCCTGAGATTATGGAATGGCCTCCCCCTCAAGGTGTGCCATGCCCCCTCCTTGTATTTATTTAGGAGGGCCTTAAAGACACACCTGTTTGCCTCGGCCTTTGGTTAAGGATTTATTCTCCCTCCCCAGTTATAATGACATCATTTTAATGCACTACGGAGTGCAAGGTTTTAAATTTGTTGAATTTTAAGGTGTTTTTTAAGTGTGCATCTTGTTTTATTTGTATTTCATTTTCATCTGTATCTGTTCTTAATTTGTATCTTGTTTAAATCTATTTTAACCTATTGTTACCCGCCCAGAGACCTTCAGGTATGAGGCGGAATAGAAATGTAAATAAATAAATAAATAAATAAATAAATAAATAAATAAATAAATAAATAAATAAATAAATAAATAAATAAATAAATAAATAAATAAATAAATAATAGCACAAGTGACCAGATAGCATCCGCTGTCACCTCAGGGCACAGAAGCACATTCAGCCACCATTGCTGTCCGCGTTCATCCTTGCAAGCAGAAGCAGAACGGTTGCAACATGGTCACTCCAAATCACAACTCAGCTCACTAGAGGCACTCCAATAGGACACCACGACAACAGCATTAATGATGTTGCAGGACTAGCACTGTCACGCTTCCTCTCCTGCAAGAGGGCAACCAAGGACAATTCTGTTCCAACGCCAGGCCTGAACCCAAGCTGAAATACCGTATTCTCCGGTGTATAAGACGACTGGGCGTATAAGACGACCCCCAACTTTCCAGTTAAAATATAGAGTTTGGGATATACTCGCTATATAAGAAGATGACACCTGGCATATAAGACGACCCCTGACTTTTGAGAAGATTTTCGTGGGTTAAAAAGTAGTCTTATACACCAGAAAATACAGTAGGTAGCGGTGGGTCTCTTCCAATTGTGCCTGTAGCTGTACCACCCTCTCTAAGATCTGCCACTAAAATGGAGTGTTCCTGACTAAGCAGGAGTTGGAATAGACCTCTGGTTCCAGGGAAGGAATTTCCAGGAGTGAAAGGACCACTGTTGCCTTCAAGTCTGGTGAGGGAGTTTGGTCTTGTGGTTAGAGTGCAGGACTCCTATCTGTAAATATCTTGCTCTGATTCCACAGTCCTCCACAAAGCCAGATGGAAGACCTTGGGCTAGTCACAGCTCTCTTTCTGAGCTCTCAGAGCCCCATCTACCTCACGTGGTGTCTTGTGGTGGGTGGAAGAACAGAAGGTTTGTCAGCTGCTTTGAGTCCCCTTAGGGGTGAGAAAAGCCAGGTGTAAAAGCCAGCTCTTCCTCTTCTTCTTGGTAGTTACTCCAGTCGCACTTACATATGCAGTTGAGTAGGCATGGTACTACTATTTGTTTGCATTTTTATTCAGCGCTATACCCAAAGGTTTCAGGGCAGGATACAGCAACACTATTTATGTTTTTTAAAAAAGGGGAGAGGATTTTCTCTAAAAATGATACAGCTGTGCATTATATCAACATCTAGCAAAAAAATCTTTTAAACAGCCCCAAACTCAAATAATTCATTATTAATTATGAGGAGGAATCCAGGCAGGTTAATCTCCCCATGCTCATGTAGGCAAACCATGTGTGTCATTAGTAATATCTTGTAGCACGTCCAAGGACATAGCTATAGTTCCAGTTTCAGTGTATTATTATTATAGTCACAGAGCAGCATTCTAGTCCTCTCTTTGATCCTGTCCTCTATCTCCTCATCATCTCTTCCTGATTTTGTGTCCCTCAGCCTTACATAAGACTTCTCCTACTCCTTCGCTTGCTCACTTCATGTGCCAAGTTTCTGTTTGGTGACACTCAGCTCAAAGGAGGAGTAGATGTTCCTTTGATCTAGTAGTCCAAGATGTTTTTAGTAGCCATCTCCCCATTCAAAGGGATCACATTCTCACCTCCTTCCTGGTCCTTAACCTGCTCAGCAACACATGGTGCGCGCATTATGGTGGCATTATTCCTTTCAAAGATCTTTAGCAAAAACGTAATGCATGAGAACTAAGCCTGATGGCTTAGTAAATCCATACATTGGCCACCTCCAGATGGTAGCCAGATATTCCGCCAGGAAGCAATAATGCGGGAAATCCACTTAACTGCCTCCTAGCTAGACAGCGTCATGGTGATAATGCTCAGATGTGGTCACTATAACCTCTGCGCATGCCTGGACACCTGTTTTGGCCTCCATGCAATCATGGCACTGAGTTTTCCAACACTAGTTTTCAGCGCATTTTTTTAGAGAAAAAGCAGGGTGTCAGAATAGCCAGCCTGCTCTCAGCCGCCAAAGACAGGACACATTTCCAACATGGGGGAATGTCATGAGCTTGACATGTAAGCTCTGCAAAGCCCACGCAGCCCCCAGACCAGCAATGGTCAATCCATACACACTTTGAGCATGATTTCCACCACTCCCGTGCAAGGAAGACATTCCTCTATCACACCACAAAGCGGATCTGACTGATATAAGAGCTAGAGGAATCAGCGCCTTTGTGGGAAGAATTACCTTTATTAGATAACAGATACGCTATTCAGAATGTATCCGTGAATCAGAGCCAAAAACAGATTTCTCGCAGGTTGCTTTTCAAACACTGAGAACGCCAAAACTGTGAGTGAAGCCAAGGAGTTTAAAAGCACATCTGCAGCCATCTTTGGAATGGCTTCCACTTCACAGAGCGGTGCAGGCAGCAGAAAATGAAATGGGCAGGTGCCGTTCCATTAAGCCACTCAGAACCAAAGGAAGCCTCCATCTGGTCCCAAAAGGGCTTGCTGCAATTTTGAGGGTCTCTATGGTTTGTTTTACAAGATGTGTTAATGAAAACAGCTTCCCTTCGGATGTCAAGTACTACGGAAACAGCTCTATACACACATAAAGCACCATTTGCACATATGTGCAGGGCCTATGAGGACAATGTTTCCTTTCACTGATAGCAGCGCAGCCTTGGTCCCAAGGGAAGTGAAACACTTGGCTGATCTTGGTACAAAGTTTCTTTATTGCAAACGTAAAAGACGCAGAGGAAATAACATTATTACAATGCTAATAGCAGCATTAAACTTTTAAGTTGGGACTGTTGTTGTTTGTTTGGTTTGTTTGTTTGTTTGTTTGTTTGTTTAAAATGTTTAATTCCTGCCCCATATCCTAAGATCTCTGGGTGGTTTACAATAAAAGACCCGCATACAAACAAGATATTTTAAGTGTTTTTAATCTGTATTTAATGCCTATATTGTTTTTAATCTACTTTTCGTTTTTAATGTGTATCTTGCTGTTACCCGCCCAGAGACCTTAGGGGATGGGGCGGGATAAAAATGTAAACAAATAAAATAAATAAATAAATATTAAATACATACCCGGTTAAAACAGTATGAAACAGCATAGTTAGTTAAAAGTTAAAGTAAAATTAAAATAGTGCTTGAGTAAACCAATGTCCAAAAACTTTAATAAAGAGGCAGGTTTTTACTTGGTGCCTGAAAGTTAGAAGAGTTGGCGCTAATCAGGCTTCCAAGGGATGGACATTCCATAAGTAAGGTGCCACAGTTGAGAAGGCCCTGTCCCATGTTCCAGCATAGTAGATTTCTCTAACTGGTGGGACACAGAGGAGCCCCCCGCCAGCAGAGACCACGGGTAGATCTATATGAGAGAAGGTGTTCTCTCAAGTACTGAGGTCACAAGCTGTTTAGGGCTTTAAAGGTCATTACCTGCACCTTGAATTCAGATCGGAAGCATATAGGCAGCCAGGTCAGCTCTCCCAAATAAGGTGTTATGTGTTGTCTGTAAGTTGTACCGGCCAGTAGGGGTGCACACGAATATTCAAAGGTATTCAAAATTTGATCGAATTCATTCAAATTTCAACATTGAATCAAATGTCCATAAACTGGACAAAAACGGGTTGCATATGAGATAACTACAGGATGCATATGGACATGTACGGATATATATGGGATGCATAACGACGCATACGAGCACATACAAATGTTGACATTCGTAAGTGCAAATTCAAATCAGACATTCGAGCAAGTAAATTCAAGTTTGCTTAATTCGAATCGAATTTTGTCACATTTGAATGTTAAAAGATTCTAATCGAATTGAATCCGAAAAACTTCATTCATACAAACTCCTACCGGTCAGTATTCGGACTGTCACATTTTGAACTAACTGCAGCTTCCTGGGCTTCTTCAAGGGCAGTCCTACGTAGAGTGCATTACAGTAGTCTAGTCAAACTGTAGGCACAGCTTGGCAAGGCTTTATAGGAATAAAAGGGAGAAATAACTATGGCAAGGGTGCCTTGATGAAGCCCCATGTGTGGGGCAGTTAAATACAGGAGGTATCTGCTGTGCTATAGCGCCCCAAAAAGGACACAGGAAATACCCCCTGCAGCGCCATGCCCGCAACTGTTGACACAGCAGTAGCAACCGCAACCAATGTGTCTGCTTTTTGAAGACATGGCACCAACAAACACACATCTCTGGGGCCTCTCCTGGTTCCAGAGGATTCCTCCACATTCAGAGTCAACAGCTCTCCTCCAGAGCTGAGCTGTGAACTCTGAAGATGTTGAGGGTGAGGACATGATCGTTTGGTCTGCATACAACTTGCCTTCTATTTCAGCAAGCTACCCACCACTAAGATCTAGACACAGCCTTGGATGATACTACACCATGCTTCTCTTTCTGTCAACAACAGACTGCTGAGCACACACACGCAGCAGCAGAACCTATGAGGAGCCTTGCTGGATCAGGCCCATAGAGTCCAGCATCCTGTATCACACAGTGGCCCATCAATTGCCCATGGGCATCTCAAGGAGAAGACAAAGGCTCTCAACTCCCTGCAAGTGGCCTTTGGAGGCATGGTGCCTGCCTCTCCAACCTAGAGGTGGTACCTGGGCATCTATTCTAAGAGTCACTGAACACCTGTCCTCCATGAGTTAGGAAGAATCTTGTTGAATCTGGCCATTTCCTATCTAGTCCAGCACTGTGTCTCACACAGTCGGCTACTGATTCCTTCTGGGCATCTCTGCTCCCTTCAAAGGGCCTTCAGAGGCATCCTGCCTGTCTCTCCAACCTGGAAGCAATACCTAGTAGCCACTTACACATCTAATCTTTTCTTAAAGCTCGTTCTCTGTTTGACAACAGTGGAAGCAATGTGCTAAAAACAATCACTACCACTGGAGGATCTGTCATCATAATACAATATATGATGATTTTAGCTTTGTGTAACACTTTCAAGATTATGTTTTAAGGTGAAACAGTGTATTAAATACTTCAAACAAGAGAAATGATAAATAAAAATGGGCAGGGTAAGAAAGAAACTGCTGTCCACCTTCCAAGCGTGCATTTCCCTACAACCAACCAGATCACGGAAAACGGGTATATCAGGTTTCATTCCACTCTCCCCCATGAAGCCAGCTGGATGGCCTTGGGCTAGTCACAGCTCTCTTCCTGAGCTACCCCCCTACCTCACAGGGTATTCTGTTGTGGGGAAAAGAACAGAAGGTTTGTCAGCTGCTTTGAGTCCCCTTAAATGGGTGAGAAAAGTGGGGTGAAAAACCAGCTCCTCTTCTTCAGGAAGCCAGCTGGGTGGCCTTGGGCTAGTCACAGCTCTCTTCTGAGCTCTCACAGCCCCACCCACCTCACAGGGTGTCTGTTGTGGGGAGAAGAACAGAAGGTTTGTCAGCCGCTTTGAGTCCCTTTAAATGGGTGAGAAAAGTGGGCTAGAAAAGCCTACTCCTCCTCTTCCTCTTCTTCCTCTTCTTCTTCACCCAGACAAACGAAAGAAAGGATACTCAGTCGAATTCGCAGCTCCTTCCATTCTGTCCTGATTGTTCACTGAGGCAGAAAGCGGGAGCCCTGATGTGAAGCTAAGGCCATACCACAGCAGGTTCAACAGCTGTGCATAGGCTGCCTCCCATGACAAGATGCAGAAAAATTGCACAGCTTGCCAGACTAACTTAATTCACCCTAGAAGCTGTTCTTCGGAGGAGGCCAGATTTTCCCTGCCCCATTCCCCCCCGCCTTCGCCCTCCACCTATTGAAAAATGGTTTACATCATGCGATAAAGGGTCTTCACATTTCAGTCCCCACCGACGTGCCACCGATGGCCTACCCTAGAAGCCAGCTTTGCCAGTCAGCAACAGTTAGAAGCTTCTTTACCCCCAATTTTATGCCCCTAATTGGCACAAAGGAACTGTAAGAAGCTTCGCCAAGTGCCTGTTGCAATGCTGGACATGCCGTCCTTGGAGGGGAAAACAAAGAATTCTATATCATAATGAGTCTGTTCAAATCAATGGAGCGCAAGAGGTTGCAAAGTGCACCTAGAAAACTTCATCTGAACTCACTTCGGACATAAACTAAACTCATAAACTCACAGGGCGGTGCGCACTGTTGCCCTTCTGTGCACATGAGCTTTGGAGCGCTGCAGCCTCGCTTCAATTCACTTGGAAGGAACAAGGCTTAATGCAGTGGTTCTCAACCTTCCTAATGCCGCGACCCCTTAATACAGTTCCTCATCTTCTGGAGACCCCCAACCACAGGGACGGGGCAGATCAGGTGAGGATGGGGCGGGAAGGTGGGAGACTCATCACAACTCCTTTGAAAGGGTAGTTCGACCCCCACAGGGGTCACGACCCACAGGTTGAGAACCACTGGCTTAATGTTAACAAGGGTCCTTTCCCCACATACTTTAGATCCAGATTAAGGAACCTCTTAATCTGGAACATGGCTCTCAGGTACTCCTTGATGCAGATCAAGGAGGTCCCACGCCTTCCCCCCCCCCAAATAATCCTGCTGCATCTGCACAAGATGAAGCTGGATCTGGATTAAGAAGCCCTTTTTTCCTACCTGACCGGGAGGGGGGGGGAGTGAGAATAGACATTAATTCACGAGGGAAGTGACAAGGCAGTCTGTTATTAAGCAAAATCCCCAATTTGGTGTGACAATACACCCCATCCATTGGCTAAAGTTATTCTGAACAAGAAAAAGTTGGTTAGAAGAAGAAGAGTTGGCTTCTCTACCCCGCTTTTCTCACCCATTTAAAGGGACTCAAAGTGGCTGACAAACCTTCTGTTCTTCTCCCCACAACAGAACACTCGGTGAGATAGGTGGGGCTGCGAGAGCTCAGAAGAGAGCTGTGACTAGCCCAAGGTCACCCAGCTGGCTTTGTGGAGGAGGGCGGAATCAAACCCGGAATTCCCAGATAAGAGTTCGGCTCCCTAACCGCTAGACCAAACTGGCTCACTTTCACCATTCACAAATAAATTAACTTATCACATTATATGTCACATTATCTACATTAGTTATTAGTTATTTCTTCTTTGTCTTGTTGAACGCTGTTACTTATTATGTTTTGTTGTTATTTTCTCTCTTTTTCTGTGCAATAAAAAATAAGGATGTGATCAGAAACAGCAAAAAGAAAAGCATCTCTGGGGCATGTCAGAGAAGACCTTGGATTGTTAACACACTAGTGTGCCTTTCCTCACTCTCAGGAACTTTCTCTCCTAGAAGAAGAGTTGGTTTTCATACCCTGCTTTTCTCAACCTTAAGGGAACTCAAAGTGTCTGACAAACCTTCCATTCTTCTCGCCACCACAGACACTCTGTGAGGTAGGCGGGCTGTGAGAACTCAGAAAGAGAGCTGTGGCCAGCCCAAAGTCACCCAGATGGCTTTTTGCAGGAGTGCATAATCAAACCAGATAAAGGTCTGACACTCTAATCACAAAACCAAGCTTGACCACAAATCCAAAGAAGATCCCTGCTGGATCAGGCCACAGCCCATCTAATTGAGGATCCTGTCTCACACAGTGGCCCACCAATTGCCCATGGGCATCTCAAGCAGAGACAAGGACAAACCTTCTCCTGCTCTCGAATCCCAGCAAATGGCCTCAGAGGCATTCTGCTTTTCCCCCAGCCTGAGAGATGTACTTAGGCATCTGTTCTAGTAGCCATTGATACATGTGTCATCCATAAACTTATAAATTTGTCTAACCCTTCCTTAAAGCCATCTAGGATGGTTGCTGTTAAAACCTATTGCTGTTAGCACCTATTACCATAAAAGTTCTCAGGCTTTATTCAACAGGCACTTGCATGCCAAACCAGGTATTTTTAACTACAATACAGTACTCAGAGGTAATAGACTCAGAAGAAACAGAAGAAGCGGATAAGGATGGGCAAAAAACTTTGCATTCAAATCAAATATTAGCTGTATTCAAAGACTGACATAAGAACGTAAGAGATGTCTTGCTGGATCAGGCCACAACCCATCTAGTCCAGCATCCCACGGTGGCCCACCAAATGCTCATGGGCATCTCAAGCAGAGACAAGGATAAACCTTTGCCTGCTCTTGAATCCTAGCAAATGGCCTTAGAAGCATCCTGCTTCCCCACCCCCACCCCCAGCCTGAAAGATGTACCTAGGCATCCATTCTAGTAGCCATTGATACATCTGTCATCCATAAATTTGTCTAACCCTTCCTTATAAGGCATCCAGGCTGGTTCCTGTTTCCACCTCTTCTGGCAGCCAGTTCCATAGACCAATGACCCCCTGGGTGAAGAAATCCTTCCCCTTGTCTGATCTGACTCTCCCACCCATCAGCTTCATAGATGCCCCCCGGTTCTAGTGTAGTGTGATCGAGAAATTTTCTCTGTCCACCTTTTCTATACTGTGCATAGTTTTATATACCTCAATTAGGTCTCCTCTTAAACGCCGTCTCTCCAGACTGAAGAGGCCTAGGCGCTGCAGTTTGGTTTCGTAAGGCAAAACCTTCACGTGCAAAGTGAAACCTTACGTGCCTTTGCTCAGTGCTTCATTACATTTGTGATTACATGCTGTGTCTACCTGACAGCAGCAAAGAGGCTGCCCAGTCACCTCGGGGGCGGATTTGGTGTAGATTCAGGGGTGCCCCTGCCAATGAACATGTGGCAAAAATTCAAAGCGAATTCGAAGCCTAGCGCATTGGAAATGGCTCTGTTTCCCACCAATGTGAATTCCATCCCATTCGTCTCAATGCGAGGCAAACGGGGGGGGGGGGGCAGGGGGGGACCTGTGTACACCCCTAGAAGTAGAGCGATATGCCATCACCCTCAACAAGACGTTTTACAGGCCCCACACTTTTTGGTCCTCAAAACCAAAACACTTTAGAAGGCAGCAGGCAGTTTACTTTGAGATCAGGTTCACAAATTAGCTCATGCTACAAACCAGCAGCGGGGAAAGGCATTTGCTTTGGGGAGCCTAACCTAAAGTCAGGGGAAAATCTGTAAGCCATCTGTAAGCATCACCATTAAACCTTTTGGTTCAGAGCGCACTGGTGGTTCCCCTCATGGGCTCAGCTGGCGCAGAACGAACATCGGTTTTATGTTCTGGAGGATCAGATCATGCCGTCTTTTATTGTAGCAGTTTCCACAGATCAGAAGCTAAGTACGAACAATTCCTGCCTCCCCCCCACAAGTCATCAATGTCTATACGCTCTATGATTCTCTTCATCAACCAATGGAACATGCCATGTCTGTGCTCACTCTGTCCCTTGGCAGGTGGGGCATTAAGGTTTTATACATGAACAAATAGGCTTCTCACTCCAAATGAATCTCATTACTTACCGGAGATGGAAGGAATGCTTCATGATACTTCTTTGGATTTATCCTCAAAGGTCCCTTCAAAAAAGAGACAAGAAGATCTACATTAATGGTTGTGAATGTTCATTCTTCCTTATCCCATCCAAATTTAATATGTTTTTAATCATTCAAATGGATAAATGCAGAGATGGGTTGTTTTACTGCTGAAAGGGGGGGGGGAGAATCACTGCTTCCTAGAGACGTGCACAAATGTTTTGGAGGTTGGGGGGTATTCAATTTGTACTGAATCAAATGCAAGAAAATTCATATTCATTTGAATAGAACCCCTTTTAATGTAGTGGGATTCAAATTCGATAAATGAATATAAATGCAAATGAATCCCAAACGAATCCCATACGAATGCATATGAATCCCATACAAAGCTTCATACCAATGCATATGAATCCCAAACGAATCCCATACCAATGCATGTGAATCCCATACTAACCCCATACGAATGCATATGAATCCCATATGAAGCTTCATACAAATGCATATGAATCCCATAAGAATCCCACACGAATTGATATGAATCCCATATGAAGCTTCATACGAAAGTGTCGAAACATTCTATTCGAATACAAATGTCAATCTTCAAATGTGCCAACTTTCCATTCAAATACGAATGTCCGAATTTGGCCAAATCCGTACGAATTTTCAATGTTACAAATGTCCGTGTACATTCCCTACTTGGTGATAAGAACTTTGACCTTCCTTCCGCCACAGAGGCTGTGACCTGCTAAAGACCCAGAGAAAGAACGACGGAGAAAGTTTGTGCCATTGGCTTCCATCACAAACCGCACAATCCCAAAAATGTTTTGTTTATGGACAAGCAAAGAGCTTTTGTGAAATCATTATTAAATCTAAGGCTGAATCCAAATGAGAAGGGAAGGGCTCTTGCATAAACTCATCAGGCATAGAATGAGAGGCAGGCCTAAAGGACAGCAAACAGAGAGCAGTAATAAATGAACAGTTCTTATGAGCGGACGGAAGTAAAAACTCGGGTCCCGCAACATTCAGTACTGGGACCTGTGCTTTTTAATGTATTCATAAATGGTCTAGAAGTAGGAGTAAGCCGTGGAAAGTGGAAGAGACTGCAGAGTCCTCTAGAAGGATCTCTTGACATTGGGTGATGGAAAGCGGCTAATGCGCTTCAAACTTCGTAAGCGCCAAGGGATACACCTTGGGATAAAGAATCCCAGTTGCACCTTTAAACCGATGGAGGCTGAGCTTTCTGCGACAGGATCTTGGAGTCCTGGTGGACAGCTCAGTGGAGGTGTCTAGCCAGTGTGCAGCAGCCGTGAAAAAAGCAAATCTGATGCTCTAGGTAATTAGAGCATTAGGATTCCAAAACAACCCCCAGGCATCTCTTTATTTCATTACATTTATACCTTTCCGGTCCTCCAAATGCCACTTGCTCTGGGAGTGAAGTACCAGAGATGGCCAGATGGAGATCTGCCATCAGCCACAGGGCCACCAGCTGCTGCTGCTGCCGCCTTGTGAACTGCTTTGGAGACCGACCAAAAGGCAGCGTATCAATCAGTGAAATTAAGTTCCACAGGCATTAAAGAGTGCCTCCACACAACACACAGCTGTCATGAGCATTAAAAATTGGCTGGCCTGTTCTGAAATCACTTTTCATAATTCTGCCGTTCCCAAGGCTGGATTTGAGTTCTTCAAGTTCAGCATGAATCTCAAAACTAGGGAGATGCTACCTACCCTCATCAATCCTTGCACCCCTACCCTACTAGACTGATTAATTTATGTTCCTTGGAATTATCTTTACTTATTTTATATTTATTTTATTTTATGTCAGTCTACCTGGAGATCACAGCAATCTACGAGGGACTGGGACTTATTCCATCTCAGTAATCACAGCAAATTTGACATGAGAGAGAGATCTATAACTTGGCAATCTCATGATTGACAATGTGGTCCCAGGTTTTTCAGCAGATGGCTTCTGGTCAACAATAATCCACCCAATTCCAACTTTGGCAAGAGCTAAAGCCACCACTGAAAACACAGTCTGCCAACAGTACCACCAGCTGACACCAGCAACGGGATGAGGTAACAGGCGCACCGGTTTGGAGGAGGCAAATTACGTACTTGAGATGACCCAGCCATTGCAAGACACCATGACATCTTGCTGCAGGCGAAAGATAGGAAGACGTCATCTCATAGCAAGCTAAAAGGTGCTATGTTTTTAGCTCCTGCTTGCACCTTTAAAGCAGAAGGGCCAATTTAAGACCCATTTGAGATACAGGCCATCTAAATCCATCCAACACGCCACATCTCAAGGTAGAACACACAATATAGGTGCAAGCCCTAGGCTTTTAAAATCAAACGCTATACATGAACTGCCAAAAACATAACTTTAACAAGAACAGAAGAAGAATCCTGCTGGATCAGGCCACAGCCCATATAGTCCAACATCCTGTTTCACACAGTGGCCCAACAATTCCTTCTGGGCATCTCACGCAGAGGGCAAAGGCGTAAATCTTCGCCAGCTCTCAACTCCCAGCAAATGGCCTTTAGAAGCCTCCTGCCTGTCTCTCCAGCCTACAGCTGGTACGTAGGCATCCCTCCTTATAGCCATTGATACACCTGCCCTCCATGAATTAAGAGGACCCCTGCTGGATCAAGTCAGGGCCTATCTAATCCAGCATCCTGTCTCACACAGTGGCACACCAATTGCCATGGGCACCTCAAGGAGAGACAAGGGCAAACCTTCACCTGCTCTCAGGTCCTAGCAGATGGCCTTAGAGGCATCCTGCTTGTCCTCCGCCCCCAGCCTTAAAGATGTACCTAGACCCATTCTAGTAGCCATTGATACATCTGTCATCCATAAATTTGTCAAACCTGGAGGCGGTACCCAGCCATCCATTCTAGATAAGAACGTCAGAGGAGCCCTGGTTTAGAACACAGGCCATCTAATCTAGCATCTCGGTCTCATACAGGAGCTCTTCAATTGCTTCTCAGCATTCTCAAGCAGAAGACAAAAGCTGAACCTTCACCTTGACGCCCTGCAAATGCCTATTAGAGGGAACACTGCCTATCTTTTTAACCTGGATGCAGTACCTACACATCAGCTCTAATAGCCATTGAGACACCCGATACTGCTAGATCAGGCCACGGCCCATCTAATCCAGCATCCCATCTCGCACACTGGCCTTTAACTTTGAAGTATATAAAATTATGCACGGTATAGAAAAGGTGGATAAAGAAAATTTCTTTTCTCTATCGCACAACACTAGAACCAGGGGGCACTCTATGAAGCTGATGGGTAGGAGAGTAAGGTCTGACAGGGGGAAGTATTTCTTCACCCAAAGGGTCATCGGTTTATGGAATGTGCTGCCGGAAGAGGTGGTGACAGCTACAAGTCTAGATGGCTTTAAGGAAGGGTTAGACAAATTTATGGATGACAGATGTATCAATGGCTACTAGAAAGGATGCCTAGGTGCATCTTTCAGGCTGGGGGGGGGCAGGAAATGGGGCACTTCTAAGGCCATTTGCTGGGACTTGAGAGCAGGAGAAGGTTTGTCCTTGTCTCTGCTAGAGATGCCAATGAGCATTTGGTGGGCCACTGTGTGCGACAGGATGCTGGACTAGATGGGCTGTGGCCTGATCCAGCAGGGCTTCTCTTAGGTTCTTAGGTTCTTATGTAAATTTCTGCAATCTGCTTGAAAACAAGGGTGATTGTAGTACACCAAAGCAGTTCAGGATAGTGTTCACATTGTGGGGGATTTTTCCTTGCCTTGGAAGAAGAAGATTTTTATACTCAACAAAAGAAATTCTGCATGAAGGACCTGATGATACATCTACAGCTGGGATGAGTGTTAACTCACCAATTCCCTTCTACACCAAGACTTCCAACTACCATTGACCCTGTATGGATGGGTAGGAGCCCTTTTGATCTCTAAGCTTCAGTGGATCCAGCTGGGGATGGAGACCCTCCCTGGGTTCTGTCCCTGCCCTCTTGCAGGTAAACGCCTCTGCACAAAAGAACCACCTGGTGGGCTGGAAGTTGCTCAGTAGATCCAACCAGGACCTGTTTGTTAGCCCTGCGTCTCTGCCCTCATGCAGGTAAAGGTGGCCTCTCCATAAAATAAGTGCCTAGGTAAACGGTACAAGTGGGCCACACCTGAGCTGCCCCTTCCCAAACCTCTACCTCCTGCAAATAAAGGCCCCTGCATAAATAGCTGCCTAGGACTAGGCCCAAAAACTACCACATGCTCTCTACCAAAGAATAGTTTACATTTACATTATACACTGATCTGTGACTATTGTCTTTTGCTTCATATTTTGCTTAATAATTTCTGGGTTTTGTTGATAGCTTGCAAATAGGGATGTGCACAAATAGTGGGGGGGGGGGTTGGCATTCAATTCGTAACAAATCAAATGTTTGTTTATTTGTTTCTTTGTTTGTTTGTTTCCATTTCCATCCCGCCCTATACCCGAAGGTCTCTGGGCAGGTAACAATGGATCAAACAACATATTAAAAACAAGATACAAATTAAAATAAGGTCCACTGTTAAAAACTCGTTAAAAATTCAACAGATTGAAGCCATGTTAGAAAATCTGTACTCAAATATTCAAAAATTCAAATAGATCCCCTGCGAATGTGGTAGGATTCTATCCGATACAGACGTATTCATATGAATATACAATATGAATGCATACATATCCTGGATAAGGATCCTGCAAATGGATCCCACATATGGGTCCTGCATATGGGACCTATACAAACACGTACATATAGGATATGTATCCTATACCAATGTTAATGTATGAATGTTGTAACATTCAATTCGCATACGAATGTCCAAATTCGTACGAATTTGTACGAATAATGAATGTTATGAATATCTGTGCACATCTCTACATGCAAACAATCATTGGGTGTTTTTCCACAGTAACTTAGCACCTATTTTAGCACCCATTAAGGACCCATTTGGGTGAGAGCCGGATGACCCCATTTCTACCACGGCACCCATTAGGGACACCTTTGTTTCCACCACACCTCAGGAAATCCAGATCATATGGGTACTTTCTGGCCTTTAATCCGGATTTTCTGTAGACCCCATTAATGGGATCTACAATGGGGTCTTCAGCCAGAAAGTCCAGATTAAAGGAAGCCTGTTTCCACGTTAGTTTGGCAGTGGGGTCTAGAGGAGGCTAGGGTGAGGGGCACCCTTGGGGTGGAGAGCCCCAAAACCTAAGCTTCAAAGTCATTTCGAAGTCACTTCCAAGTCTGTGCAAAATAGCTCCGGAGCGTCTTTGAAGTCTGTGCTGATCTTCGGAGTAAACTTCGAAGTGACTCTGAAGTCACTTCGAAGTTTACTCTGAAGATCAGCACAGATTTCAAAGACACTCCAGAGCTATTTTGCACAAACTTGGAAGTGACTTCGAAATGACTTCAGAGCCGCTTCGGAGCCACTTCGAAGATTGCACCCCCTGTCCCCCCAAACACCTGGGGTGACAAGCAGACCCCTCGTGGGTAGATCCCAATTTCCAAATGGGTGCTCCGGTGTTTCCACTGCAGGGAGGCTAGCACCCATTGCTATTGGGTGCTAGACCACCCATGGAAACACACTGGGTACTTCCCTTAATCCGGATCTACTAGATCCAGATGAAGGGAAGTACCCATTCCCTAGATCCAGATCTTCTTAGATCCAGATTAAAGGAGTACAGTGGAAAAACACTCATTGAAAGGTGTACGCAAAGGAAGCTGACAATGATGAAACTGATCAGGTTCTGCCAGGTTGCTTCTCACAATCTTTTTGGACCTCCTTCTTCTAGCTGCAGGTCCCTGAAATTCATATGGCTCGATAAATCAAGTCTATTTTTCCTCGAATCAGTTATGCCATTCATTTGACTGCGTTTAAAATCTGTTCAAATTTCTGCCTTGTCAAAACGAGCTCGTAGCAGCATCTTAAGATACTTTCACGCCCAAAGCCCCAGCAGCAAGTGAGGCGGCTAAAACGAACAACTCATCGCAAAAGCGTGAATGAACAGCCGAGAGCTTAACGTGGTCCTGGAAAGCGGCCAATGCTGGGACCGATGTGGCCTCCAAAACAACACCTCCAAACAACGTAAGGCTCTTGACATTCAAGACCAGCAGAGCACAACATCTGAGAAGAAACATTTTTATTTATTTATTTATTTATTTATTTATTTATTTATTTATTTATTTATTTATTTATTTATTTATTTATTTATTTATTTATTTATTTATTTATTTATTTATTTATTTAGAGCCTTTTAAAAAAACACCTGCAAAGAGGTGCTTTTGTTGACGTTTTTGGGAACTGCTCCCTTTGGAATTCACAAGCTCATAATTCACGTTATCAAGGATTTCATCTCTGGAAAGGCTGTGGGTTGGGTTGGGTTGGGTTTGCTCTTTGGTATTCTGGAAGAATTCTGACTCTAGGTACGCTGATCTATGGGGGAATCAGCCAATTTTCAGAGTTTTCTTCAAGCAAATGAAGATCTCATTATCCATCCTTCAAGTAATACTCCTTTGGGACCCTGGTTGCACTTACTCTCTTGTGAGCATTGGTCCACTCCCTGGGTAAGTGCGTCCGCCTGTCGCCACCACTGTCCTGGAGCTCAGCGGTCCTAAAGAGCTGTGGCCAGCTAAAATGCTGGACTGAGAGCAGTTAGATAGCTCCAGGGCAGCAGTGTCTGCACCCTCTATGAAGCTAATGAGCCAATGCCTAAGTATCACTTCCAGGTTGGAGAGACAGGCAGGACGCTTCTACAGGCCATCTGAAAGGGACTGAAAAGCAGGTGAACTTCTGCCTTTGTCTTCTACTTGAGAATGCCTAAAAGCAATTTTACAGCCAGTGTGTGAGATGGGATGCTGGCCTAGAGGCCTAGATGTATCAATGGATACTAGAATGAATGTCTAGGACAGGTACATCTTTCAGGCTGAGGGGGGCGGGGGGCGGAAGCAGGATGCTTTTAATGCCATTTGCTGGGATTCAAGAGCAGGAAAAGGTTTGTCTTTGTCTCTGTTTGAGATGCCCCTGAGTATTTGGTGGGCCACTGTGTGCAACAGGATGCTGGACTAGATGGGCTGTGGCCTGCTCCAGCAGGGCCTCTCTTATGTTCTTATGTTCTTATGACTCCTCTTATAACCCTGGGCCAGTAATAGCCTTTCAACCTAACCCACCCCAGAGGGTTGTTATGGGGATAAAATGGCAGTGCCTTTCACTGCCTTGGGGTCATCAGAAAAATATAGGGTACAAATGCTATTCTGCTTAAGATGCCCAGAAGCAATAGATGGGCCACTCCGTGGAATAAGATACTGGACTAGATGGGTTGTGGCCCGGTCCAGCAGGATTCCTCTTAATTTATGGAGGACAGGTGTAAGAGACAGGCAGGATACTTCTACAGGGCATCTGCAAGGGAATCCAGAGCAAATGAAGGTTTTGTCTTTGCCTTCTCCTTCAGATGCACAGATGCAATTGGTTGGGCCACTGGGTGAGACAGGAAGCTGGACTAGATAGGCTGTGGCCCAATCAGCAGTGTTCCTCTATATTTTTATTTAAAACAAGAGGTCAGGAAATATTGAACAGAGTCTCATAGAACTGTCACATTAGGCCCCATCTCTCACTGTTTCTCTGCTACTGCTTAAAAACTCAACAAATTAAAACATGACTTAGTGCCCACTGTGCATTCCTAGGTGGCCTCAAGCGGCACGCATATGACTTTCACTTCTTGCTGCCCCTACGAAAAGAGAGGAGCTTTCCACATCTCTCTGCTAAAGCAGATGGACCCTATTATCTGTGCCTAGGAAAATTGTATTTACAATGTTGTGCATTTCACGCTGTGATATCATATCTGGAACCAGCCGCGCTCGCCATCTGCAGAGAACAACTGTTTGCACATGTGTGTCAGGGGCCAAGGCTCTGACTGCAGAATCTCATGATGTCATCCTTCACCCGCATTACTTTACCATCACTCACAAAAATAAATAAAATAAAATAGCTGCTATATTTATCAGTTTGGATTTGTGTGTTTTTTCAAATCATGTAGGAAGAGATAGCCACTGAAGATCAGGAAAGGCATCTATCTATCTATCTGTCTGTCTGTCTGTCTGTCTGTCTGTCTGTCTGTCGTCCGTCCGTCCGTCCGTCCGTCCGTCCGTCCGTCTGTCTGTCTGTCAAGGAACACACATACTACACTCCACCACAGTTCCTGAACAGTTAACAATAAAAATTAAAACACCTTTAAGAAAAAAACAAAAAAATAAAGTACAACAACAACAACAACAACAACAACAACAACAACAACAACAACAATAATAATAATAATAATAATAATAATAATAATAATAATAATAATAATAATAATAATAATAATGAGATGAAGAAGAAGAAGAAGAAGAAGAAGAAGAAGAAGAGTTGGCTTTTCTGCCCTGCTTTTCTCACCCATTTAAGGGGACTCAAAGCGGCTGACAAACCTTCTATTCTTCTCCCCACAACAGAACACTCTGTGAGGTGGGTGGGGGCTATGAGAGCTCAGAAGAGAGCTGTGACTAGCCCAAGGTCACCCAGCTGGCTTCATGGGGGAGGGCGGAATCAAACCCGGTATTCCCAGATAAGAGTCCGGCTCCATAACCACTAGACCAAACTGGCTTTACAATAAACTGATTGTAAAAAGTGAAATTAAACAAATGGCTTCTGAAAGGGCCTTGAAATGATCCACTGTTGGCACCTGTCTTATTTTTTTGGGGGGGGGTAGATTGTTCCAGAATCTGGGCATGATAACTGAGAACATTCCCCTCAAGGCTTAGCTTGTACATCCTATAATTATGTAGGGTTTTTTTAACATCAGTGAAGTCTCTAAATCATAACCTTCTGTTTCTTGTTAACCAGCAGGTCACACACATTTGATAGCTATATCAGAGGCAAGTTGACTATGTCTATACATTAGCTGGTTTAGTATTTTGGTCCATACAGAATACCCTGAAACTCCAGCATTTTACTGCTCTCTGCAGTGGGCCTTATTCTGAATTATATCTTGGAATAGGGATCCACATGCTAGTGTAGATTATACAGTAGCAGGCCTGGAATGGGGATAGCTGGTCCCTGTTCCAGGATATAATCCAGAATAAGGCCCAGTGAGAAAGGCTTTAATTATCTAGGCCAGTGATGGTGAACCTTTTTAGCTGGGTGTGTCAAAATCCGCAAGAAAACCTAGCTTAACTCGGGTGCTGTGTCACATCTAGAAATATCCATAATGTTGTGACACTTGTAGCTCTAGTAAAAATGTTATATTTTTTGATATATGTATTTTATTAAAAGCAAAAACAAATACTGTATTTTCTGGCGTATAAGACTACTTTTTAACCCAGGAAAATCTTCTCAAAAGTCAGGGGTCGTCTTATACACCGGGTGTTGTCTTCTTATACGGCGAGTATATCCCAAACTCTATATTTTAACTGGAAAGTTGGGGGTCGTCTTATATGCCCAGTCGCCTTATACGCTGGAAAATACGGTAATTCTTTACATTAGTGACTTTTGTTGCTGAATTTCGTTTGCTAAATCTTCAATTGAAAAGTTGGCATTTCGTACACTTCAAGAACAAGCAAGCACTGCACGCCCAGGTTCCAGGGTGACCAGGTGTGTCACCCAAAAGGGCTGGGTGTGTCACTTGTGGCACGCGTGTCATAGGTTGGCCATCACTTATCTAGGCATACAGATAAGAACAGAAGAACGTAAGAAGAACCGTGCTGGATCAGGCCACAGTTTGTCTAGTCCAGCATCCTGTCCCACACAGTGGACCACCAATTGCCCATGGGCATCTCAAGCAGAGACAAGGGCAAACCTTCTCCTGCTCTCGAATCCTAGCAAATGGCCTTAGAAGCATCCTGCCCTATCATAAGAACCTAAGAGGAGCCATGCTGGATCAGGCCTCAGCCTGTCTAGTCCATCATCCTGACACACAGTGGCCCACCAATTGCCCGTGGGCATCTCAAGCAAAGACAAGGGCAAACCTTCTCCTGCTCTCGAATCCTAGCAAATGACCTTGGAAGCATCCTGCTCATTCCGCCAGCCTGAAACATCCAGCTACTAGAATGGATGCCTAAGATCACATGAGGATTTAAAGCCTGCTCTCTTGAGCTGGAGCCCAACGCTCTTGCTATTCCACTGAGCTGAGGGTGACAGTCCTGCCCTGCTGAACACTTATACCTCAGGGGTCAAAGCCCCACGAGCCGGAAGCCTGAATTCTCCAGCCAGCAAGGTCCAACAACAGATTTTCTACCATCACCGTCTCTTTTCGCTTTTCATCAGGTAAAAATAAAGGTGCCCTCAACCTGAACTCAACTCCCGGTGACCACACAGACAAAATCCATGCAGGGCTTTTGGAGACAACACATATGTGATTTGCCACTGCTTCCTTCCACAGAAGTGCTGAAGGTCAAACTTTCCCAAGGGCCTGACTGCAGAGCAGATGCTCTACCGGTGTGCTATCCTGGCTTCCTTTCATCACTAAAAATCCAGCTTCAGATTTTGATGTAAGGAAGGCGACAGACATTAACTCCTTGACCTCAGAACAACTTGGTTGAACATGCCCTTTCATCAATCAAAACTTTCAATGCCAAATGGGGTCAACAGGCAGAGGAAGGGAAACGACCAGAGACACTAAGAAATCCATCACAACATCCTTCAATAAAGAACCCAACGGCATGAGCAACTTTTAGAGACAACGCCATATTCCACATACCTGGATAAGTACTTTCCTTTTCAATCCTGCTCCCACCTGCTCCCTTGACATGTAGGGTTCAAACACCTTTTTCTTCCCTCGAGTCGGTTTCCCTCGAGCCTTCCGGTCACCAGGGGTCAAGCAAGCTGTGTGGGGAGAACCTGCAGGGGACAATACCCATAGTCATGGTCATTTATCAGCTATCAGCTATCTTGCCTTGAAGATTTGGTAGAAGCCAGTATGCCAGATAACACCACAGAAACCATGATTATGGGACCACAGGTTTACCAGGCAGGCTTAGAAACCATTATTTGCAGTATTTTCAAACCATGCATTCTTGCTAAGTCTAATCTGAGGAGAGATCATGTGGATCACTTGAGATTCTGCTTAACTTCCTAAGACAGCTACGGTATATATATACAAGCAATGTAAGAACGTAAGAAGAGCCCTGGTGGATCAGGCCACAGCCCATCTAGTGCAGCTTCCTGTCCACACTAGGGAAGTGCATAAATATTCATAACATTTATCTCTCGTACGAATTTGTCCGAATTTGGACATTCATACACGAAACCAAGATTGCGACAGTTGTACATCAACATTCATTCAAATGTATCGGATATATTTATGTTCGTATCAGATACATATTCATTTGCATCTGATATTCATACAAATTCACACGCGTACATTCATATCAAATAAGAATCCTACCATACTTGAAGGGTATCTATTTCAATGAATACAGATTTTCTAGCTGGAAGGGAGAGGAATAAGAAGAAATGGCTTTCTACCTCACTTTTCTCACCCACGTAAGGGGACTCAAAGCGGCTGACAAACCTTCGGTTCTTCTCCCCACAAGAGATCCCCTGTGAGGTAGGTGGGGCTGTGAGAGCTCAGAAGAGAGCTGTGATTAGCCCAAGGTCACCCAACTGGCTTCACGGAGGAGTATAAAATCAATCGCAGTGATTCCCAGGTACGAGTCCAGCTCCCTAACCACTAGACCGAAGTGGCTCTCAAGAAATAGATTAGGAGAAAGGGTCTCAGATATATTAAAGCCCTTGTTCCTTCTATGCTGCCTCCTGCCCAGCACAGCTGGGGAAGCGCAGGACGGTACCCACCATGTAGCGGTGGCAACACATAAATCAGAGCGCAGAGCTGCAGGCGACTGTGAAATACATCAGGCAAGGGGGAATTCTTTAATTTTATTTTCATCCATTTTACCTGTCAAGTGCAGCACCTTAAAAAGAACAAAACTGAGATCTTCTTCAATCTTGCTAGTGACTTCCATCATGGAAGCACCGATTTGGGCTTTATGGGAAACTATCCGGTTCAAAGGCTTTGAACAAAACAACTCCAAGGTACCTGTCTACATGGAATATTAATTTATCAGAGTACTAGTCTCAGCTCGGGGTGTGCATTTGTATGAATTTTAATACATTTGTTTTTTCTCCATTCGTATGAATTCGGATATTCGAAGATTTTATTCAAATTGAATCGAACATCACAAATTGCATTCGTGGACATCCCGAGTCAAGGTCAAGTTGATTCTGCTTCCTTTTGTGAACTCTGCATTTGTGATACTAAAACTGTGGCGTCACAACTTACTAATAATGTTTTTGCTTTTGAATAACGTTGGCTATTTCTGCACAAACCACACTATCCTCCACCATGCAAGTCCAATTTTTAAAAAAGGATTTAAAAAAAAATTAAGTACACAAAAAAATTAATACACAAAAACATTCTAAAAACCACAGCTGGTACCATTTGTACTTTGACTGCTCATAACTGCTGACCACAGCAGAATGGTATAGAGCAGTATGGAGACTCAAGATGAATGAATATCTCCCAGTAAAATACTGTACTTAAGATTGGGTAGAGCTGGTAACATGCAACAGTTTAGACTGATTTGGAACCGCTGCATCGAAGGACTGGAGACTGTAGTAATGAATTGGGACTCACACGCAGGATGGTTGCCAAGTGAAAAGAGTGAGCCCTTAGTCTTCCTTTATTAACACATGCCAAGGCTTTTATACAGTTTCTCTGAACAATGGAAAAGTACCCTCAGGAAACCCATATTTGGTTACAACAAGAGGACTGGACAGAACCAATATATGCAAGGATGTGGTGTAGGACCAATAGAAGCCTGTCTCTGTGCATGCGGATATCTCGTGTCAGCATCCTTGGATGCTGTACATTGTTTACATATACTCTGGAAGTGAGAAAGATGTTATGACTTCCTTGAGAGAGAGATTAGGAAAGTTATAGTGACCCAGGATGTATCCTTTGTCCCAGTAATTTCAGCTTAGCAACTGTTGCTTTAGCTGAGATGGGCAAATTGCACCCCCACAATTCCTCTCTCTTTTCTTACTTTATGAAGGGGGGTCTTTCTGAGGAAGCTCATCTAGGCCAGGGAGGAGGGAAAACCGAGATACAATTCAGTCTAGAGCAAAAAGTCTCCATGAAGCAACTTTACAAGCAGCCAAATTGATGAGTCTACTCCTTAACTGTGATGCATGCTTAGGTTTTAGGAAAACTAGGGTTCAAAGGGCATGCACAAAAGCGTCCTCCTCTCGGGGTTTTCTCGCCATGGGTCAGACGCCATTCTGCACCCCCACAATTCCCCGTCCTTTCCCTTAATATAATGTGAGCCTAAAATCATTACTACAGGAGATCTCTTCTAGATTAAGTTGAAAAGATTTTTTAAAATGGTTAATATAAAGATAAGTGTTTAAATCTGAATGACTAAGACTTTTTTAAAAAGCGGGAAAAGTTGTATAGGTGCCCATTTTGTTTTGCATATTTGTTGTTGAATATTTATATGTATATTAATAGAAAATAATAAATTATATATAGGGTGTTTTTCCACCACGGTCCTTTAATCCGGATCTAAGAAGATCCGGATCTAAGGAATGGGTACTTCCCTTAATCCGGATCTAGTAGATCCGGATTAAGGGAAGTACTCAATGTGTTTCCATGGGTGGTCTAGCACCCAATAGCAATGGGTGCTAGCCTCCCTGCTGTGGAAACACCGGAGCACCCATTTGCAAATCCGGACTGAACCACAAGGGGTATGCCTGTCACCCCAGGTCTTTTGGGGGACAGGAGGTGCAATTTCCGTTGCCTTCGGAGATTAGCAAAGACTCCAGAGTCCCTCCGGAAAAGGGCTCCAAAGACAAACCCCTTGCAGATCAATGCAAGAAAGGTGCATATTAATTAGCTCCTTGTGAGCACTGATGAGTCAGCCTCATTAATATGCACCTCTTTTCATGCCTGAAGGTAACAGTCAGCTTTGTTCATGCAAGGGGTTTGTCTTCAGAGCCTTTGCTAATCTCCGAAGGCAACTTCAGAGGGATTTCAGAGGGATTTCGGAGGGACTTCGAAGCTTTGATTTTGGGGGGTGCCCCCCCAATGGGAGCCCCCTCCCCTTAGCCTCCTCTAGAACACAATGCTGGATTGTACTGGAAACTAGAAGGGAGAATCCCTACAATCTGGATTTTCAGGCTGAAGAGCCCATTGTAGACCCCTTTAATGGGGTCTACACGAAATCCGGATTATAGGCCCTGAAGGACCCATATGATCCAGATTTCCTGAGCTGCGGTGGAAACAAATGTGTCCCTAATGGGGTCTGTGGTGGAAATGGGGTCATCCGGCTCTGAGCCAAATGGGTCCTTAATGGGTGCTAAAATGGGTACTTTCTGCCAGTGGAAAAACACTCATAAAATAAAAATGGAGGGAAAGGGAATATTTTTGTTCCTCAACTGACCGGCAGAGATGATGATGCACATTGCATGATGGCATGCAGAATTGTATTGTTGGAATCCAGACCCAGAGGTGAATGGTAAATGCGGCCCTCAGGCTAAAAAAGATGAGCGAACCCTGAAACACCATTTCCCAGTTGAGCTAAAATGGGAGATTACAGAGAACTGAAATCTTCCTGGTTTATTTGCATCTTGCTCAACAGTCAGAGCAGGAGGCAGTCTAAGATTTGTAAGGAACAACACACATCAACCCAGTGTGTAGGGTTTGGAGAAAAGGCTATGAATTCTGGGGTCAGACAGCACTGGGAGAAAGATCAAAAATGACAAGTCTAAGGTTAAAACATCTCAGTATAGAAAAGGGATGTCGTGAAATGAACATTCTGGTCCCTGCATCTCTGAAAACCATCAGAGAACCACAGGCCCGTGTGTGCATGCCTGCGTGCCTGCGTTCACATTTTCTTTATGAACATAAGAACATAAGAGAAGCCTTGCTGGATCAGGCCACAGCCCATCTAGTCCAGCATCCTGTCGCCCACAGTGGCCCACCAAATGCTCATGGGCATCTCAAGCAGAGACAAGGACAAACCTTCTCCTGCTCTTGAGTCCCAGCAGATGGCCTTAGAAGCACCCTGGTTCCCTCCCCACCCAGCCTGAAAGATGCACCTAGGCATTCATTCTAGTAGCCATTGATACATCTGTCGTCCATAAATTTGTCTAACCCTACCTTAAAGCCATCTAGGCTGGTAACTGTCACCACCTCTTCCGGCAGCACATTCCATAAGCCAATGACCCTCTGGGTGAAGAAATACTTCCCCTTGTTGGATCCAACTCTCCTACCCATCAGTTTCATAGATGCCCCTTGGTTTTAGTGTTGTGCGATAGAGAAAAAAAATTAAACACTAAACCAGGGGCATCTATGAAATTTTCTCTATCCACCTCTTCTATACCATGCATAATTTTATATACATAGATCAGGTCCCCTCTTCAACGCCGTCTCTCCAGACTGAAGAGGCCTAGACGTTGCAGCCTGGTTTCGTAAGGGATTTTGTTCCAGCCCCTTAATCATTCTGGTTGCCCTTCTCTGCACCTTCTCCAGTTCCACAGCTAGCAAGAGTTAATCGCTTAATTCCCCCTGAGCGTTTTGTACTCTTCTGCCCTGCCTGCAAGAGTCAACTGTGGGGAGAAGGAGAATCGCTTAAATTCTACCTGAGCGTATGTAAAACATGCAAAATTTTACATATTTATTTACATTACCATTCTGAAACAAAAGGCTAAAACATGTGGGGCAATTCTTTTTTAAAGGGCCAATAGGGCTCACAGGTCTCACTAGTGTAAAGTTATGCACACTGTAAAACATTACAAATCATTTAGAAAATGATAAAAACACATGAAAGTGAAAACAACCAAATCAACATTAAATTCAAGTCGATAAATCTTAGGAACAAATATATAAGGCGGCATGGTATTTTGCCATATAAAAGGCAAACTGATAACTGATAAGACTGAGGAGAATCAAGCCTTATGACCTGGGAAATATTATTTTTAGGAAATATTGAGTTACTCTGACAGTCTAATCGTATACATTTTGATTTGGGTTTATTACTATTAGTCAGGACCTTGTTTCCTTTGCAGATAGACCTGTTCTGTCTTTGTTTGCTCTGGGAAACATTCAGACAGAAGGATCATAAACGAATGGGGGAGAGCTAGCTTCATGGAGGAAGAAACTTTACCTTGAGATCTAGGAATAATAATAAGAGCTGGCTTTTCTAACCCACTTTTCTCACCCATTTAAGGGGACTCAAAGCAGCTGACAAACCTTCTATTCTTCTCCCCACAACAGAACATTCTGTGAGGTGGGTGGGGCTGTGAAAGCTCAGAAGAGAGCTGTGACTAGCCCAGGGTCACCCAGCTGGCTTAATGGAGGAAGAAGAGTTGGCTATTCTACACCACTTTTCTCACCCTTAAGAGGACTCAAAACAGCTGACAAACCTTCTGTTCTTCTCGCCACAACAGACACCCTCTGAGATAGGTGGGGCTGTGAGAGCTCAGAAGAGAGCTGTGACTAGCCCAAGGTCACCCAGCTGGCTTCATGGAGGAGGGCGGAATTGAGCCCGGGTTTTCCCAGATAAGAGTCCGGCTCCCTAACCACTAGACCAAATTGGCTCATGAAGTGTGCGTGATGCCAGTATGGAAGAAATCACTTTCTTAGCACTGTTGCCTAAGTGTCCGGGCAAGAAGCAATTATTCAAGAAGACCCTTATTCCAGAATATTGCTAAAAAGTGTGATTTTTCTGGAGACTTCTGGAGATGGCCGTAGTCTGAAAAAGGACTCAATGGAATATTCATTGTTAGCTTCTGTGATCCACCCAGATATTCCTGCAGCTCATCGTTTACGAGCCCCTAATGACATACTCTGGAAAGGTGTTCAGCTATTTCCCGGTGCCGTTCCCCACCATACCTCTGGGATTTCCTAGTTGCCGGAGGCTCATTTTGCTGTCGGCGTTGCTTGCAGTACCTGCTTGGGACTCAGGAACCTGTTGCCTCCTGTCCACCTTGAGGGGAGCTCGGGCTGAGTCAGAATTGTTCCTGGTCCTTCCCAGGTTTTGCTTCTCCGCACCTAGAAGAATCAAAATTCAGAACTGTGATACAGACAAGAGATGGGGAACAGTCTTTGGCTGGCTTCTATCCCTTCCTGGAACTTCTGTTTATAAGGAGTTTGATTTAATTAAGTTTATTTGTTTGCTTGTTTGTCTACATTTCTATCCTTCCCTATACTCAAAGGTCTTAGGGCAGGTAACAACATTTAAAATCAACCATATATTAAAACAAACAACAGCATATATTAAAACAGTAACAGTGTCTGTACAGTGGGAAGAGACAATAGATTCCCATTTAACCAAAGGCCAGGACAAAGAGATCTTCACTGCCCTCCTAAACATATACTGTACAGTGAAGGGGTCTGACGTTCCTCAAGGGAGATACTGTTCCATAGCCTAGGGGCCATCACTGAGAAGGGTTTGATTCTGCTCTCTTCCATGAAGCCAGCTGGGTGACCTTGAGCTAGTCACAGCTCTCTTCTGTGCTCTCAAAGCCCCACCTACCTCGCAGGGAGTCTGGTGTGAAGAGAAGAACAGAAAGCTTTGTTAGATGCTCTGAGTCCCTTAAATGGATGAGAAAAGTGGGGTAGAAAAGCCAACTCTCCTCCTCCTCCTCCTCCTCCTCCTCCTCCTCCTCCTCCTCCTCCTCATCTTAAGACAGAACTCAGCTCTGGGTGTTGTGTATCGTCTGAGTCCCAACTATCCCCATTTGGGGAGACAGAAGCAGTTTCCAAGTTTGGCCCCTGAGGCTCACATCCCTCACCTTGGCTGCAGGAGTGGGACCTTCCTTAGAGGACACAAGGCCTGCCAGTGTTGTGCAAATAAAGAATTTCTCTCTATCCGCCTTTCCCACACCATGCATGATTTTACACCCTACAGTCTTGGGATCTCTTAAACACTGTCTCACAAGGCTGAAAAGGCGGGGAGGAGGTAATCGGCATCCACACGGAGAACCACAAGGCTCAGAAAGTACAACCTCAGCTCCCCCAGAAGCTAAATGTGCCCCTTAACAACATGCCAAAGAAAGGAAAGGGGCCCTGCTTTGCATCAAGCCAGGATTTGCCCTTTTCAACCATCCTGCGCAAACCCACCCTCTGTGAAACAACACAAGATCTTTGCCCATCCTGATAAATCCTCATTCAATGGCCGTGCCATCTTCCAACCGGGCACGCTCAACGGGCAAAGCACGCAGAGTGCCCCACAACAATAACTCCTTCACTGGATCACAGGGCTAAGAATGGAAATTCTAGGAGACCAGGCCCCTGTTCCTAGAAAACGGCATCCAGCGCACAGCTTCAATCATGGGAGAAGAAGAGCCAACGGAGGTCAGGGAAAGAAAGGAGAGCCGTTTATATGCCCGCTCACAGCCTTACAAGTCAAGTGCAGGGCGTTTCGCCAGCCGGTGAACTTTTAGCTTTGTTTACATTATGATTATTTATGTCTTTAACCTAGATCTCCCAGGGCAAGGAGAACCAAATGGGAGCATCATTAAAAGGGTTACATAACTCCCAGATGACACCCCACCAATGGACTAATGTATTCCGACAGACAGGCTGCGACACTAAATTGTGCCTTTCGCTTTTTAACACAATTGGCACAGAAAGGCTAACATTTAAAAAAAAGAAAAGGAAGGAAAACAGGACAAAGTCTTCCATTGTTCGGTGACTTTCCCTGCTGAAATGCTTCCGTCCACAACTGATTGAGGCTAAGCCATAAAAGGGTGACGGTACTTTTCACATTGATCCATTTCTGTTCAGAACGTGGGGCTTCTGTGTGTCGGATCACAACGTAATCGTTTTTAAAAGCGGCTCCTCCCGTCTTTCTTTCTTTCTTCCTTCCTTCCATTCCTTCCTTCTGTTCCCTTCCTTTCTTCCTTCCTTCTGCTTCTGCTTCTTCCTTCTTTCCTTCCGTTCCTTTCTTTCTTCCTTCCATTCTTTGTTTCTTCCTTCCATTTCTTCTTTCCTTCCATTCCTTTCTTCCTTCCATTTCTTCCTTCTGTTTCTTCCTTCCTTCAGTTTCTTCCATTCCTTCCATTCCTTCCTTCTTCCATTCCTTCCTTCTTCTTTTTCCTTCCTCCCCTTCCTTTCCCCCCTCTGTTCCTTCCTTCCCTCCTCTCCCCCACCCATTCCTTTCCCCTTTCCTTCCTTCCTTCCTTCCCCTTTCCCCCTTCCTTCCTTCCCCCCTTCCCCCTTCCTTCCCCCCTTCCTTCCTTCCCCCTTCCCCCTTCCTTCCCCCTTCCCCCTTCCCTCTCCCTTCCCCTTCCTTCCTTCCCTTCCCCCTTCCTTCCTTCCTTCCCCCCTTCCTTCCTCCCCTTCCCCCTTTCTTTCTTTCTCCCTTCCCCCCTTCCTTCCCCCCTTCCCCCCTTCCTTCCCCCTTCCCCCCTTCCTTCCCCCTTCCCCCCTTCCCTCCTTCCCCCCTTCCTTCCTTTCCCCCTTCCTTCCTTCCCCCTTCCCCCTTCCTTCCCCCCTTCCCCCCTTCCTTCCCCCTTCCCCCCTTCCTTCCCCCTTCCCCCCTTCCCTCCTTCCCCCCTTCCTTCCTTTCCCCCTTCCTTCCTTCCTTCCTCCCTTCCCCCCTTCCTTCCCCCCTTCCCCCCTTCCTTCCTTCCTTCCTCCCTCCCTCCCTTCCTTCCCCCCTTCCCCCCTTCCTTCCTTCCTTCCTCCCTCCCTTCCTTCCCCCCTTCCCCCCTTCCTTCCTTCTTTCCTTTCCTCCTTCCTTCCTTCCACCACAGATGCTACCAGAAGCAGACACAGAAGCAAAAGCATTGCCGGTGTACTGATAAAACAAATTAAAGCCATCTGTGGTCGCTTTCAACACCCTATTACCAGATAAGAAAGCTCCTTGCTTGTTCCTCTGTGCCTCCTGAAGATATGAAGAGCTTAAAAGGGCAAAAGTAAACACAGTGGCAGCAGATCCCATGGCCTTTAATCTCACACCTGCACCCATAATTTCTATCAGGTGTGGAAAGAGGGTCAGATCATTACAGGAAAAGGACAATACGGGATGGAGGTGTTAGATCTTCCTCGTGCTGAATGTTTGCTTCCTTGGACACCGCCGTGACTCACCGCTGCTCCAGCGTCTGTCTTTAACCAAGCAAGGGAACAAGACGGGAGTGAGGCTAGAAAGCACACATTCAGATAGAGGTGACCAGGAAGCAAGCTGCCAATGTTGAGAAAGCTCAGGGCGTCTCAAATGAGGGTGCCCTTCTGTTCCCAAAATTGACTGGGTCCACCCTACAAGCCACCAATGCGTTCCATAGGCCCTCTAACCCAGCGGTTCTCAACCTTCCTAATGCCGCGACCCCTTAATGGAGTTCCTCATGTTGTGGAGACCCCCAACCACAGGGGTGGAGCAGCTGGGAGGTGGGAGGGAAGGGCGGCGGGAGACTCGTCACGACCCCTCTGAAAGGGTAATTCGACCCCCAAAGGGGTCCCGACCCCCAGGTTGAGAACCACTGCTCTAACCCAACAAAAACCTGTCCCATGGGATTGTGCAAAATCCTGCTGTATACCCTTCAAAGCGAACTGTGCAAATCCACTAGCATTAAACCAATAGAAGGCAGACAGACCACAGGATCCCCACACGTACTGCTTCCCCAAATTGCCACTCCCATCTTCCTCTTCCCCATTGGAAGGTCCTTGTCTCTGTGCAACAGGTGTTGAGGCCTACAGTGCTCCACTCGAGGAGAACATGATCAGACGAACAGGAAAAGACATCAGAGAGACGCCCGGACGTTCAAAGAGGGATGGTGGTGAGCAACCCCTCAGCAAAGTAGGATGGATGGATGGATGGATGGATGGATGGATGGATGGATGGATGGATGGATGGATGGATGGATGGATGGATGGGTGGATGGATGGGTGGATGGGTGGATGGATGGATGGGTGGATGGATGGGTGGATGGGTGGGTGGATGGGTGGGTGGATGGGTGGGTGGATGGGTGGGTGGGTGGATGGATGGATGGATGGATGGATGGATGGATGGATGGATGGATGGATGGATGGATGGATGGATGGGTGGATGGGTGGGTGGATGGGTGGGTGGGTGGGTGGGTGGGTGGGGATAATATCAAAGTGAGTCTTCCACTCAACATTCATTGGTCCAACCATTTGGTGAGAAGAAAGAGAGTACTAGCTGGGCCCTTCCACTGATCTGCACAAATTAGCTAAGGAGAGACCTCCATGCATGTGTGCCTCTGACCAGGCACACAGGTTGAAAAAAGACCAGCGTCCAAGCAGCCATCAGGTCAAGAGGCCTAGCTAGTCCTAACAAGTTCTAGATAAGTAGCCACTGCAGTTCAAAACGCAAAGTTCTTTGTTGACATTCTAGGAGCCCCTTCAACAAATTGCCCCAAACCCTTCAAAGCCACAGTTCCAGGACAGAACATCCACTTGACTTGCAAAACCTTCCTGGTTTCTATTATCTATTTAAAATATTTCTAAAACGCTCCCTCATACCAAAATCTCAAAAAAGGGTTCCAATAAAGTTTGAAAAGAAGGTTAAAAAACAGTTTAAAGCACCAACGAATGCCTGGGTGAATAGATACGTTTCCAAAAAGCACTCAGAAGATATCATAGGTGGCATCTCCCAAGCATCCAAAGGAAATGTGTCCCAGAATGGGGGCGCCACCACACGGAAGTCTCTGCTGCAGGACACAGTAAGATGACACACAATGGTAGCTACAGATAAGAAACAGAATGAACACGGGACACTGGTTCCAAACCAAACCACTCCCAATCATTTTTAGCATTGCATAAGAAGTCAAGGAAACTTAGCAAATCAAAATCCAGGAGCTTTAATTGCTTTTTTTGTTGTTGTTGTTGTTCTGGCACACGATACGAAAGAAGCCGTCCCAGCAAACTGCGCAAACCAGATCTAACATCAAACCAGGTGGCTTGGTTTTGAACAGGAGTTGCACCAGTACATGAAAACGTAAGGACAGATCAAAAGTGGCTCTCTCGTTTTAGCCAAATAAATCGGGAGATCGGATATCATGCATAAAAGACCCTGTCAAGCACAGCTTTTGTGAGAAAATAGAGACAGCTGTTGCTTGTGCTGTTTGGATAGGAAACAGTCATGAAACTGCGGCGTAAAGGTTACCCAGGGATTAATAAAATCAAACTTTCACGACTCAAAGGCAATGTTCTTCATGAATTCAAGCTGCTTCCAGCTCTTGCTGAGATGGTGGCAGGTTTAGATAGGTTTGAAAAGGAACCAGACAAATATTGTATATGAAACAGGACGCTTAGAGGCACTGAAAATTGTATCTTTTCACCCAGGCTTTTGAGGTTTAAATAGCTTTCTCAGGATGCAGTGCTAGTAGGGAGGGTGGCTGACATTTTTAAATATGCATAAAGATTTGATATATTTTATTCTTTCTTATTTTGATCCCCTATGAGAACTTTTGGTGAAGGGTGGGATATAAATTCCTTGAATAAATATTGATTTATCCCATTTGCCTGTGTAAAAGCATCTATGTCAGAGTGCAGTTTAACTGGAGAGGTACATTTTGGATCTTCAAAAAAGCATCACCTGCTTATTCAAGGCATCAAGGCATCACAGCGCAGTTTGGTCTAGTCGTTAGGGAGCCAGACTCTTATCTGAAAATACCGGGTTCGATTCCGCCCTCCCCCATGAAGCCAGCTGGGTGACCTTGGGCTAGTCTCAGCTCTCTTCTGAGCTCTCACAGCCCCACCGACCTCACAGGGTGTTCTGTTCTGGGGAGAAGAATAGAACACCTTTGTCAGCTGCTTTGTGTCCCCTTAAATGGGTGAGAAAAGTGGGTAGAAAAGCCAACTCTTCTTCTTCTAAGAGTAAGGAGATAAATGGCAAGAACAACCAGGTTCCACTGAACCACTGCTAAACCATCCACACAGCTGTGTGTGTCAGGGTGTCACGTTTCAACAGCAGAGCAAATACAGAAGGGGAAGCGTGAAACTACAAGACCCGCTAACCAAGAGCAAGGTCATGTGAGGCCCAAAGATCTTCTGCTCTGGCACTCATCTGAGGCTTGGCCACAAAAGTCATTCAAGTAGCAGGGGGCTGAAAGTTTATCCAAACAGTTCCCGCGCTCCGACCGAGTGCAACAGCAACATCTGCATTATCTGGGAAGGGCTGCGGCGCCCCAACCCTTCTGCAGGACTCTGTGTGAACCTGCTCCACCCTGCATGTGAATCCCAGGCCTACGCCTTCCCCTGCTAGCTGCTTATCCCCCGGGCAGGATATGGCCTCCTCTAGGACGACGCGAGAGGGTCTCACAGGTGCTGGACCTTTGATAGCTACTGTCGCCTTGCGCCATGGCACCAGCTAAAATCTGCCTTCTCTCCAGGGCAGGAAAGATGCAATGCAAAAGATCTCGGAGATGCTGTGAAGGAAACACTAGCAAAGGAGGAAAAGAAAGGAAAAGGACTTTTGTGAAAGGCATTTCTTTGCTTTCTTTGGAACAAGAGAGAAAAGGGTTTTGAGTAAGCAATAAATTAGCCCAAAAACTGCTACAAATGAAAATAAATTAGTCCCAGAAAAGCAGCAAAACATCAAAAAAAGGCAGTAACGCCTCACGGTCCATGATTCTGTTGTGATAAGGGACAGCGTGACAACCCTAACACTGGGCTAAAGAATGCAAGTTGTGGAATATTATCCATTCATAAGAACCTAAGAGGAGCCCTGCTGGATCAGGCCACAACCCATCTAGTCCAGAATCCTGTCTCACACAGTGGCCCACCAATTGCTCATGGGCATCTCAGGCAGAGACAAGGGAAAACCTCTCCTGCTCTCGAATCCCAGCAAATGGCCTTAGAGGCATCCTGCCCTATCATAAGAACCTTAGAGGAGCCGTGCTGGATCAGTCCACAGCCCATCTGATCTAGGATCTTGTCTAACACAGTGGCCCACCAGTGGCCCACGGGCACCTCAAGCAGAGACGAGGGCAAAACTCCTGCTCTCAAATTGCAGCAAATGGCCTCAGAGGCATCCTGCTGTCCCCCAGCCTGAAAGATTTAGTTAGGCATCCATTTGTTTATTGATTATTATTTTTATACTGCATTCCACCTCATGGCCTCAAGTCGGTGTAGAAAAACAAATTTTTAGAAAAAAAGATTTTAAAATATAAGGTCAGAAATAAAATACATTAATCGACACCTGAAGATTTTTGAAAATGTACATCAAAGTCTAAGTCAGGGATGATGGTCCAGTCTTTGACTCTAGAGCTCACACTTCCCCTTCTGCTAACCCTCCACCAACACATACACGCTTGGAAGCAAGGAGGCTTTGACTCTTCTAGCAATCATATCCTCTGAAGGTAGACATCACAGCTATATCTGAAAGGTTAGGTTCAAAGTAAAACTATGGAACAATTGCATTTGACTCCTCTAACATGACTCTAGCAAGTTCCATGAGACCATCTTCTGCATTTGACTCTTCTAGCTGTCAATATTCTGAAGATGAATATCACAGCCATATCAGGAGGCCATCAGTTGCATTTGACTCTTCTAGTAGCTGTATCTTCTGAAGATGGGTATCACAGCCATACCATGGCTCCACCAGTTGCATATGACTCTTCTTGTAGCCGTATCTTCTGAAGATGGGTATCACAGCCATACCATGGCTCCACCAGTTGCATATGACTCTTCTTGTAGCCGGATCTTCTGAAGATGGGTATCACAGCCATACCATGGCTCCACCAGTTGCATATGACTCTTCTTGTAGCCGGATCTTCTGAAGATGGGTATCACAGCCATACCATGGCTCCACCAGTTGCATATGACTCTTCTTGTAGCCATATCTTCTGAAGATGGGTATCACAGCCATACCATGGCTCCACCAGTTGCATATGACTCTTCTTGTAGCCGGATCTTCTGAAGATGGGTATCACAGCCATACCATGGCTCCACCAGTTGCATATGACTCTTCTTGTAGCCGTATCTTCTGAAGATGGGTATCACAGCCATACCATGGCTCCACCAGTTGCATATGACTCTTCTTGTAGCCGGATCTTCTGAAGATGGGTATCACAGCCATACCATGGCTCCACCAGTTGCATATGACTCTTCTTGTAGCCGGATCTTCTGAAGATGGGTATCACAGCCATACCATGGCTCCACCAGTTGCATATGACTCTTCTAGTAGCCGTATCTTCTGAAGATGGGTATCACAGCCATACCATGGCTCCACCAGTTGCATATGACTCTTCTTGTAGCCATATCTTCTGAAGATGGGTATCACAGCCATACCATGGCTCCACCAGTTGCATATGACTCTTCTTGTAGCCGGATCTTCTGAAGATGGGTATCACAGCCATACCATGACTCCACCAGTTGCATTTGATTCTTCTAGCCCTCAGATCAGTTGCGTTTGACTCTTCTAACATGACTCTTCTAGCAAGGTCCATCAGTTGCATTTGATTCTTCTAACATGACTCTTTGAGCAAGGTCCATGAGGTCATCAGTTGCATTTGACTCTTCTAGCAACCATGCCATGAGACCATTAGTTGCATTTGACTAGTCATGCCATGAGACCATCAGTTGCATTTGACTCTTCTAACATGACTCTTTGAACAAAGTTCATGAGACCATCAGTTGCATTTGACTCTTCTAGTAGCCAGATCTTCTGAAGATGGGTATCACAGCCATACCATGACTCCCCCAGTTGCATTTGATTCTTCTAGCCCTCAAATCAATTGTGTTTGACTCTTCTAACATGACTCTTTGAACAAAGTTCATGAGACCATCAGTTGCATTTGATTCTTCTAACATGACTCTTTGAGCAAGGTCCATGAGACCATCAGTTGCATTTGACTCTTCTAGCAACCATACCCTCTGAAGAAGGATATCATGGTCATGTCATGAGACCATCAGTTGCATCTGACTCTTCTAACATGACTCTTTCAACAAGGTCCATGGGGTCATCAGTTGCATTTCATTCTTCTAGCAGCCATACCTTCTGAAGGTATTTCATAGCTATACCGTGAAAGCATCAATTTCATTTGACTCTTCTAGTAGCCAAATCCTCTGAAGATGGGTACCATGGACATACCACGAAACCATCCGTTGCATTTAATTCTTCTACCACAGATCCCCTAAAGATGGATATTGTAAATATCTTAGAGTTTTCCTCTCAAAGAACTTAAACAAAATTATGCAACACAATCATAATATTGTCTGGAAAAAAGTAATTAAGGAAATGAACATTTGGAAAACCCCTGGTTTGGGTCTGAAAATTCCTTGGCTTGGGTCTGAAAATTGCCACACGTTCTCCAGCAGACAATAGCTGTACTTGCTATCCACGTGTCTGAGAATTTTCTCTTGGATTTTATATTTAAACGTTTTCTATATTACATTATATACTGATATATGACTGCTGTATTTGGTTTTGTATTCTGTTTAATAATTTCTTGGTATTTTATTAATTGCTCATAAACCACCTTCAGCACATTATAAAAAGGCAAGTATACAAATAAGCTAAAAGTGAACAAATAAAATGAATTTTAAAAACTTAAGCACTTCTGGGTAAAATAACAGAAATAAAAATGAAGATAAGTGTAAAATCTTTATATATTTTTTTCAGGTAATGCCATTTGCTATCCATAGGCAGCAACTTAAAAAGGAAGCAGGAAAAGACGTTGCTAAATTACGTATTTCAAAGGAAAAAATAGAGTCAATAAGCTGCTATTAGGAAAAAGACAAGTGTGTTGGGTTTTTCCATCACTCATTACGTATTTCAAAGTGTCTCAGATTTATCAAGTGTCTCTTTCCGCTTCTCACACAAGGAAATGGTGGCTTAGGCAAGAACATCAAGAGGCCCCTGACCTTTTATAGCTTCCATTATTTGAATTCTCAGGTGCCAGTGCCAGGAAATGTAATAATCCATTGATACAGAGCCCCTTTCAAATATGCCGCAAGAGTCGAAACACAAGTTCCTTCTCTATATGGAAGTATATAAAATTAATGCACGGTATAGAAAAAGTGGATAGAGAAAATTTCTCTTCTCTATCACACAACACTAGAACCAGGAGGCATCTATGAAGGTGATGGGCAGGAGAGTCGGATATGAAAAGGGGAAGCATTTCTTCACCCAGAGGGTCATTGGTCTATGGAATTTGCTGCCGGAAGAAGGCTACCAGCCTGGATGGCTTTAAAGAAGGGTTAGACAAATTTATGGACAACAAATGTATCAATGGCTACTAGAATGGATGCCTAGGTGCATCTTTCAGGCTGGGGGGGGGGAGGAACCGGGGCGCTTCTGAGACCATTTGCTGAGATTCTAGAGCAGGAGAAGGTTTGTCCTTGTCTCTGCTTGAGATGTCCATGAGCATTTGGTGGGCCACTGTGTGCGACAGGATGCTGAACTAGATGGGCTGTGGCCTGATCCTGTTCTAATATTTGTACAGATACATATGCAATACATACATATCTGTACATTCAAATGTTTCAAATCATTCAAATGATGGTTTCAGAACATCCTAAATCCATTTGAATGTCTAAATTCGAATGTTAAGAAATCCAATTCAAATTTGAACATCAACAGTCAACATTGAATATCAACATTCAAATTGGATTTTCGAATTTTCCAATATTCGTGCAGATGCTTAGAAAAAGCAGAGGTCGCTGCACATTAAACAGTGGTATCAAAAACTCTGGGGCTTTACAGAGAACAAGTATCCCACTCATCATTATCAAGAGCAGAAGACAACAGGCAGGTCACTCACGAGTGGACTTTCCAGGACGTGCGGTCTCCACTGGCAGAACAATCACCACTATTTCCTGAACTATCCCTCTAAACGAGGGCATTGAGTCAGTCATGCCAGACATATGATCTTAGTTAAGGAACATTTTGTAGTCTAGAGTTAGTACAGGAATAAGGAAGGTGTTTTAAATGATTGATGGTTCTGTTCAGATTAATATAGTAGTATTAGTATTTTCTCAAAAACAAATAAGGAGGACCAGGATAGGAATAAAAAAGGAATAAATAATTCTGTTTTAGAACACACGCAGACAGTAATCATAACTTTCTAAGCAAACTGCATGATGAAATGTGCAAATTCTAAAACTCTTTCCAATGCAGAGGTTTTCCTAGTGCAGTGATGGCCAACCTATGACACGCGTGTCATAGGTGACACACCAAGCCCTTTTGGATGACACACATGGTCATCCTGGCACCTGGGCGTGTAGTGCTCGCTTGTTCTTGAATTCTATGAAATACCAACTTTCAACTGAAAATTTAGCAACAAAAGTCACTAATGTAAAGTATTATTTGTTTTTGCTTTTAATAAAATACATATATCAAAAATATAACTTTTTACTAGAGCTACAAATATCACAAAATTATGGATATTTCTAGATGTGACACAGCACTTGATTTAAGCTACGGTTTGTTGCGAATTTTGACACACCGAGCTCAAAAGGTTCACCATCACTGTCCTAGTGCAAAGTTAGCAGCCCAAGCAGAGGGACGTGCAAACCGATGAATATGGAACATAAGAACAACCTCACTGGCTCATACCCATGGCCCACTTAGTCCAGCTGTCTGTTCTCCCAGTGGCCAACCAGCTGCTCAGGGAAGCCCACCTGCAGCACAGGTAACTGGCCAATCAAAGCCGGCATCGCATGCAGACACACAACGCTACCGGCCAGGCAGCGACACTCAAACCCGCCGACAAAGAGATAAGTGGCGTGTGCGTGTACAGGGGGTGCCGGGGGGGGGGGCTCCTGTGGGCTCTAGGTGACCTAACTGCATCACCTAGAGCATGCAGGAACCCAGAGAAGGAACAAGAGAGGCATGCCTGCCCATGGGTCAAACCTGACCCAATGGTGGCAGGCCTGGGAGGGGCGTCCCACCTCCGCGCCAGCCTTTTCAGGCTAGGCCACGCAGTGGCGGATTCTGCATTCGCACCTAGGGAAGCAGGTATGTGTCCCCACATGCTCCTTAACCTACCTAGGTGTAAAGGGGGAATGCGTCCCTGCGTGGCCTAGCCTTCGTGCACTACAGCTGTTTGGCTGTAGTGCGAAAAGGCCTCTGGAGTCTGCTCTCACTGGGCCGGCCAGCTACCCAGGGAAGTCTACTAACAGAACGTGAGCCAACATGTTGCCCTGTGGACCACCTCCTACGCTCATTCAGGGCTAATAGCCATTGATCCATCTACTCCAGCACTCTGCTCTCACAGTGGCTAACTGCTGGTTGAACTCTTCCAGCTGCTGGCCTTTGGAGGCAGACCACTTCCCATTGCCATGAACATGAGAACACAGTGCCTCACTGGATCAGACCCATGGCCCATCTAGTCCAGCAGCCTTCTCCAAAGTGGCAAACCAGCTGCAGTTGGAAGCCCACCAGAGGACACAACCACACAGCGTGCCCTGCTCAATGTCTCCCAGCAGTTGTCCTTCAGAGACAGACCACCTCCTAGTGCCATCACAGCTAACAGCCACTGACAGCCCTGAGGTCCATGAATACAAGAACCTAAGGAATTACTCCACCGGATGGGACCCATGGCCCACCTAACTGAGCACTCTGCTCTCACGTTGGCTAACCAGCTCCACGGAGAAGCCCACCAACATGACCTGAGTGTTCAGCTTGGAGTCTCCCAGGAGATTGCCTTGGGAGGAAAACCTTCTGCTGCCACCACGGCTAACAGCCATTGATTGTCCTGGCTCCTATGAACTGCTCCAACCCATTTTTGACACCATCCAAGCCAGAGCCCAGCACTACATAGGGGCAAATAGCAAAGCTGAACCATCTTTTTGTCCTTCCTGATCCTTCTACCACCACGGCGGTCAGGATGTTAAAGCTCCTTGCTGGAGAACTTTTCATCAGGAGGAGAACCAGATCAAACTGTGACCATTTTACTTCTCTTCCCACACTGTCATTTTGCTGCCAGCTCTCTTTCAGCGCATGGCCACAAGGGGAAATGCAGATTTGGGGAGCTGAGGGCACCTCGGGGAGTTGTAAACAGAACTAGCTGGTGGGAAGAGCTAAAACCTATCAGGAGAAATGGCTCCCAACAGGGTAAGGGAATGGGACTAGATATACTCAGAGTATGTACAATGGGCAGGAGGCCCAAGAACTGCTCTTCCATTCTGATTCCTCTAAATTGGCTCCTAAAACCAAGACTGGGTAACTTTCTGCATCTATGCCAAGTTTTTGCGGAGCTTCTTTTATGCAAAACCCAAAGCTGTGGTCTCAATTTCACTTGAAGAAGGAGGAGGAGGAGGAGGAGGAAGAAGAGGAAGAGTTGACTTTTCTACCCCTCTTTTCTCACCCATTTAAGGGATCTTAAAGCAGCTGGCTAAGCTTTCTGTTCTTCTCCCCAACACAGAACACCCTGTGAGGTAGGTGGGGCTGTGAAAGCTCAGAAGAGAGCTGTGACTAGCCCAAGGTCAACCAGCTGTCTTCATGGGGGAGGGCGGAATCAAGCCCAGTATTCCCAGATAACAGTCTGGCTCCTTAACCACTAGACCAAACTGGCTCAACCTTCTCCAGTCCACCTTCAGGTCTGACTCCTCATACCGTTTTCTTTGTGGACTTTCCACTCAAGAAAGTCCAAATGGAGGACGGAAAGTCCACAAATAAAGAGGATAGAAATGAAAAGGTGTGAGCAGTCAGGCCTGAAGATGGACTGAGGAAGGTTTAAAGGGAAGGTCTGGGCAGGGCCCAAAATTAGCAATCATTTCAGGATGGGTTTTGCTTTGCAAATTGAAGCACTGAGATTCTGTGCTCCTCTAGGGCTAGGCAGATGTCTCTAGCCAATGACATTCTAAGAAAAGAAATGTCTAAGTTGCTGCTGCTTGTTTTTTGAAAAGTTGAGGATGCCTGAGTACATCGTTCAGGCTGGGGGGACAAGCAGGATGCCCCTAAGGCCATTTGCTGGGATTTGAGACCAGCAAATGCTTGAGACACCCATGGGCAACTAGTGGGCCACTGTGTACGACAGGATGCTGAACTAGATGGGCTCCCCTTAGGTTCTTATGATCTTCTGGTGGCAGGGCACACCTGGAGGTTGTAGCAGCCTTCTCTAGGTGCAGATACCCATGGGCAACTGGTGGGCCACTGTGTGCAACAGGATGCTGGACTAGATGGGCTGTGGCCTGATCTAGCAGGGCTCCTCTTAGGTTCTCTTAGGTTCTTATGACACGTTTGATTTTTTCAGAGCTTCTTTGAATGGAGGAGAGCAAAGGCCAAACCCCATAAGTGCAAAGTTCAGAGTCATGTCAAACAGTACTTCCTGAACGAACTATATAAAATCACGCATGGTTCAGAAAAGGTGGATATAGAAAAAGCATTTTCTCTATAACACAGCACTAGGACCAGGGGACCTCTATGAAGGTGATGGGTGGGAGACTCAGATCAGACAAAGGGAAGTGTTTCTTCACCCAGAGGGTCATCAGTCTATGGGGCTTATTTCCTAAGGTGGTAACAGCTTTAAGAAAAATTAGTGGAGGAAATGATGTCTAGGTCCTGCTTCCCAATCGGAGAGTCAGACTGGATGCTTTTAAAGGCCATGTTCAGGGGGTAGAGAACAGGTGAAGGTTTTGCCTTTTTCTTCTGCTTGAGGTGCCCAGAAGCAACTGGTGGGCCACTGTGTGAGAGGGGATGCTGGACTAGATGGGACTGGCCTGATCCAGCAGGGTTCCTCTTAGGTTCTTCCCCCACAACAGAACACCCTGAGAGGTAGGTGGGGCTGTGAGAGCTAAGAAGAGAGCTGTGACTAGTCCAAGGTCACCCAGCTGGCTTCACGGAGGAGGGTGGAATCACACCCAGTATTCTCAGATAAGAATCTGGCTTCCTAGCCACTAGACCAAATTGGCTCACTGGGAAGGCAATTTCACCATTCACGTGTAAGCAAAATCTCTCAGTACAAAATGCGTGTTACAAAGGCAATGTGTCCAGTCTCCATCTCTTACCCTGGTCAATATCCCCATAGTCCCATCAGCGCTCCTTGAAATTCTCTTTGCAATCAACTCTGTGCCACCGCTACCAGCCTGGGCACAAAGAATCCTCTTCCTGGAGGTTCACCTTTGTTGCTAGCGACATAATAATAATAATAATAATAATAATAATATTTATTTGTATACCGCCCTGTGGCGAACCAATCCGGGCGGTTAACAACAATAAATATAATAAAAACATAAGAATAAAACATTATAGTCCTTCCCCTAAAGGACCTGACTTCCTCACCGACAACGACAAAGTTTTCCTTGAGCTGTTTTATTTGCCCTTTCCCACTGAACCTGTACTGCACAGCAGTTTATTCTCCTTGCAAGTGAATTTTGAGCTTTTCCGCACAACAAAATTCAATTGGGGAGAGGAATGAAAATGACGCACCGTCCTTACAAAGTCCTGTGTTTAACCACCACATGCTTCTGGGTTACAGTTTAAACAGGCGTACCGTGCTGGAATAATGAACACACACATACTACTCAGTTGCAATCAAGACCACAAAAATCATCTCTGCACAACAGCAACCCTAATGAAATTCAAGAGGAAAGGCCTCCGGATGAAGGGTCGCCATTCAAGAAATACACAACAGCCACATCCCCATTATAAGCTTAATCCAGTTTCCCTAAATCGAAATAATAGAACTGGATGCAAACGCGAATTTGCGTGATCCCATTACTTTTAACTTAATTGCGTTCGATCCGGATTCGAAGGATCATATGTGGTGTACGTGACTCAAGGGGGGACTCAAGTGGCTACTTTCTAAAAGCCACTTTTCGGGGCTGCCTTGCCCTCTTCCTCCTGGCGTGAACGCATCACCCATAAGGGACCCCTTCACGGAGCCTAGCTGGGTGGCTGGGTGGCTGCTGCTTGCCTGGATGGAGGAAAAACGGCAGCGGGCAGCCAGCGATTCTTTCCCCTCCTCTCCCCATTGCCCAGGGCACACAGCAGCAGCGGCAACTCAAGCCCCCTTCGCCCGCTCACTCCACAGCCACAGGCTTAAATATTCGCACATCTCCCAGAACCTGCAGCTGCTTTCCTTTCCCTTTCTAAAGTTCAGAACTCCAAAGAGCTAGAATTGCGCAAAACTGCAACATTGTTATCAGATGTGAAGTGGGTAGATTGCTACAGTGTAGTGGCTGCTGTAAAGGGTGGATTTTTACACTCAAGTCACTATCTTTGGAAGCAAGCTATTGGGGGAGGGAAACCCTTAACATTGATTCTCATTCCTTAAAACAGTACAGTCCCCACAGTAAAAAACTGTAACACGTATCAAGCGCACGAACCGGAGTGAGACCTGTTGAAATGAGGGTTAACATTTACAACTCTTTGGGGCAATTTAACACATGGAAAGCGTGTTAAGCCAAACTGACGTGGGGTCTGCCAGGATTGAAACCGTATTGAAACCGAATTAAGCTTGTAATGGGGATGCGGCCAACATTTGCTTTACATTGGAAGTCAGCTCAGGATTTATGTAAATTCAATTGGATGTCTAGAATATGGTCCATGATGATCAATGATTTTATCTTGAAACAACTTTGCATCACGTCTAACGCTAGACTGTTCTCCAAATGATGGTCTCCACCACTGGAAGCTGCGAAGAACCACACTGACCAACAGATGAATAAAGTCCCACTTGGGAACCTCGCTCCCTCACCTTGCTTTTCTTTCATCCACAGTAACTGTTGAGATTTTTGTTTGTTCACCTCAATTCCTTGCAGTTCATTGTTTGCTGAATTTTTCCTGTTTTGCTTATTTGGTTGCTTATTGTTAAACTTTTCTATTTTGTATCCTTGTATTAATGAAAGAAAAAAAGAAAATACACAGCATGTCTTGTCAGTCATGTTATAACCAAACAATCTAGGAGAAATAATTGAAGCCGTTGGGTAATTGGCAATCCAGCTTCCCTTGGTTCTCTCTCTCTTTCGATCACATACACAGTTTGAACTAATTATGGAAATGGAAAATGGAGCAAATAAATTAGAAAACAGAATTTGGAAACAGAAAAATACAAGAAAGCTTGTCCTTTTACAAAATATGGAAGAACTAGAACCAGGGGTTGCTCTATACAGATGATAGGTGGGATTTTACAACAGACAAGTGGAAATATTTTTTGACCAGATGGTCATTGGTCATTGGATCAATGGCTATGACAACGGACTTCTAAGTACTGCCTCCAGGTTGGAGAGCCAGGCAGGAGGCCTCTAAAGGCCATCTGCAGGGAACTGAGAGCGAGTGAGGGTGTTGGACTCGTCTTCTGTTTGAGATGACCCGAAGCAGGGCTCTTCTTATATTCTTATGTAAGACACTAGAGATGTACTGACTGTCTGAGAACATATTGTGAACGATTCTGGCCACCACACCTCGAAATGGGCATTGCGGAACTGGAAAAGGTGTAGAAAAGGGCAACCAGAATGATTAAGGGTCTGGAAGGCCTACCTTATGAAATCAAACTGCAACTTCTAGGCCTCTTCAGCCTGTAAAGACAGTGTTTAAGAGGGATACTGGTTGAAAGATATAAAATCATGGAAAGAGAAAAATTCTTTTCTCTATCACACTACACTAGAACCTTGGGGCCCTCTATGAAGCTGATGGGTAGGAGAGTCAGAACAAACAAAGGGAAGAACTTCTTCATGCAGGGGAACATCAGTCTATAGAAGATGCTGCCAGAAGAGGTGGTGACAGCAACCAGCCTAGATGGCTTTAAGGAAGGGTGAGACAAATTCATGGAGGACAGGTGTATCAAGGCTACTAGCATGGATGCCTAGATGCATCATGCAAGCAGGGGAGACAGGAGGGTGCCTCCAAAGGCCATTTCCCAGGATTTCAGAGCAGGGGGGGTTGCTTTTGTCTTTGGCTTGAGATGCCCATAAGCATGCTAGATTAGACAGGCTGTGGCCTGATCCAGCAGGGCTCCAACCTATAAAGGGAACACATTAAAACCAATAACATATTAAAAGTATTAAAACCATGGAGGTGTCTGAATGTCGGGAGGAAAAAGCTGTGTGGTCTAGTGGTTAGGGAGCCGGACTCTTATTGGGGAATACTGGGTTCAATTCTGTCCTCCCCCATGAAGCCAGCTGGGTGACCTTGGGCTAGTCACAGCTCTCTTCTGTTGTGGGGAGAAGAATAGAAAAGTTTTGTCAGCCACTTTGAGTCCCTTAAATGGGTAAGAAAAGCCAGGTAGAAAAGCCAACTTCTTCTTCTTCCTCCTCTTCCTATTATTATTATTATTTTAAAAATTCATATCTCACCAAAGGCCAGGGTAAAGAGCTGCATCTTCACAGCTCTTCTGAACACACAGAGTGAAGGTGCCTGATATACCTCAGAAGGGAGACTATTCCTCAGTCTGGGAGCCACCACTGAAAAGGTCCTACCCTCTATGAGTCTTCTGCACACGAGTGAGATCTAGAGCGAGATCTAACCTGCCAACAGATAATGTCACTAGCTACACTAGCACTGTAGTTGCTAAAATCCAGAAGACGCTGCATTATTACTGCACAAGCCAAAAGCACGTAAGAGTTCCCTATACAGCAATTTGCAGAAACATTTTGAAACTGCCACACAGGCAGCTTTCTCCTTTCACAAATAATGGCTGCACTATAAATCCAGATGCACAATTTTTCCCATATCCCATTACTGAGATCAACGTCATCGGCAGAGGGAGAAATCGAATTGAAGGGGAGAACTGTTTAAAAGATTTCCACACCAACTGGTGCAGGCTGGAACCTTCAACAGGAGCATCACTTGCTTAATTGCATCAGACAGAAAGAACTGGCATGAAGTCACCACCCCAAACACAAGGGAACCGCTGCGGAGAATGTACATTATACTATAGGGTTACAACACTCCTCCTGCAAAAAGGACAGAAGCATCGCCTCCTAATGTGAGGATTCCATTTCAGTACAACGCTGCTTATGAAAAAGCCTCATTAGACTTCAGTGTAAATCCAGGGGATAAGGAAACCATAGCAAAAAGCCCCACTGGCTTCCATTTTGGTCCTATCTGAAATTACATTCATCCCAGTGAAGAAGAGTTCCCAGTGCAAAGGAGGAAAGGATACTGAATTGAAAGGGATACGTAAGAACATAGGGAGGAGGAGGAAGAGGAGTTGGCTTTTCTACCCCATTTTTCTCAATTCATTTAAGGGGACTCAAAGTGGCTGACAAACCTTCCGTTCTTCTCTCCACAACCGACACCCTGTGAGGCAGGTGGGGCTGTGAGAGCTCAGAAGAGAGCTGTGACTAGCCCAAGGTCACCCAGCTGGCTTCATCGAGGAGTGCGGAATCCCTAGCCACTAGATGAAACTGGCTCACGGAAGTGGCCAACCAGATCAGATCCATGCTTTCTGTAATCCAGTAGTCTGCCCTCTCGGTGGCCAAGGAACTGCACAAGGAAGCTTTTGTGTGTCTCTTAGCTGACCTTCAGAAGCTTAATGGCCACTGATAGCCGTAACTTCCATTAATTTCTCCAGACAGGGAACATCGATCCTTCAGGGAGCATCAACCCAGAAATGTCACACCTAAAGCTTGCACCACAGATGCCAGCACAGAGGACCCCTCCCAGATAATCATTCACAGACTGCAGAACATATAGGCAACTGGCAAGAACCCTCCGCTCCAGGCAAGGGATTATCACAGTCTTCAATACCAAACATACACAGGTCTCATTGGATGCCAACCTGCCACATTCAGACAACATAAGAACATAAGAGGAGCCCTGCTAGATCAGGCCACAGCCCATCTAGTCCAGCATCCTGTATCACACAGTGGCCCACCAACTGTCCATGGGCATCTCAAGCAGAGACAAGGACAAACCTTCTTCTGCTCTCAAATCCCAGCAAATGGCCTTAGAGGCACCCTGCTTCCCCCCTCCCCCAGCCTGAAAGATGTACTTAGGCACCCATTCTAGTAGCCATTGATACACCTGTCATCCATAAAGTTGTCTAATCTTTCCTTAAAGCCATCTAGCTGGTAACTGTTACCTCCTCTTCTGGCAGCACCTTCCATAGACCAATGACCCTCTGGCTGAAGAAATCCTTCTCTTTGTCTTATCTGACTCTCCTACCCATCAGCTTCATAGAGTGCCCCTTTGTTCTAGTGTTGTGTGTTAGAGAAATTTTATCTATCCACCTTTTCTATACCCTGCATGATTTTATAAACTTCAGTTAGGTCCCCTCTTAAGCACTGTCTCTCAGGCTGAAGAGGTAAGAATGTTACACATCCTGCAATGATAAGTAATTTGACTGCACAAAAGAAACCCTCCACACCCTGAGAAGGGTTTTACACATACTATAGTGTCAAACACACTGATGCCAGGCAACACACTAATCTGCCACATCTAGACAATAATGTTACACATTCTCCAATGCTGAGTACACAGACACCAGCTCCCACCCTATGGCAGCACAGTTTTTTCACAGGCTGTAATGAGAAACACACTGATGCCAGCATCCTCCGCTTCAAACATCATGGTGCCAAACAAGATGCTTTCCTACTCCGCCCGCACTCTAGACAGGAGTTCTATATCGAAGACCTTCTCGACTTTTTCCCATCTTTCAGGTCGTTCAGGGTTTTGTTCTCAGGTGACAGGGCAACCCTATTCCTTCTTGCCTTTTTCTCTGCTGCCCTGATGCCAGGAGACTTTACAGCCATCTTTGCCAGGACCCCCCAGAAGCCTGTGCAAAAAGCTTTATTTGAACTGCCACCAGAAAGCTGTGAGCTATCGTGCCTGAAGAGAGCAGAGGAGAGACAGCAGGCTGGGTTGCTCTGCTGTCTTGCTCCCAGTGGCGGCTCCTCCTTCTGCAACTACCACCAGAAAGCTGTGAGCCACCATGCCTGAGGAGAGTGGAGGACAGACAGCGGGCTGGGTTGCTCTGCTGTCTTGCTCCCAGCATCCTGTCTCTTCCACCAGAACACAATATATTGGCTGTGGGGATTGAGGAATAAGCAAATATTCTTCTTATTCCCCTCTCTTCATGTGTCATGTCCACTTATATTATAAACCCAACAACAGGAACCTATCTAATAACAGATCGTAAATGAACGCCATACCTTTGCACAGGTAAAGTGATCTATTGATGCTGAGCAAGTCATGAAGCACAAGAATCCAAAATGGCTGTGTCTAGTTCATCTACCTGGACCTTTCAAAAAGAAAACCCTAGATCATAAGGTGGCTGAAGGACATTCAGAGAAGAAAAGCTGTCCTCACCTTCATCCCCACCAAAAGCCAAGCAGAAGAGCTGGCATGGATAACTAGGCAAGGTGCATTTGAAGGAGCAGGGGATCTTCTTACAAGTTTGAAAGATTCGCCTCCTACAAGTACATCTCTCTGTCCAACCTCAATTGTTCTTGAGAACCCAGAGGCACAAGGGGTTACACAGTACAGAAGGAGACAAGCAAAGTATCCAGGCTCAGTCTATGGGTGTTTTTCCACTGGCAGAAAGTACCCATTTTAGGACCTATTAAGGACCCATTTGGCTCAGAGCTGGATGACCCCATTTCCACCACAGACCCCATTAGGGAGACATTTGTTTCCATTGCAGCTCAGGAAATCCGGATCATATGGGTCCTTCAGAACCTATAATCCGGATTTCATGTAGACCCCATTAAAATGGTCTTCAATGGGGTCTTCAGCCAGAAAATCCGGATTGTAGGGAGCCTGTTTCCACTACAATCCAGCAATGAGGTCTAGAGGAGGCTAGGGGGAGGGGGGCGCCCATGGGGGGGGAAGCCCCAAAATCAAAGCTTTGAAGTCACTCCAAAGTCACTCCAAAATCCCTCCGAAGTTGCCTTCGGAGATTAGCAAAGGCTCCGAAGACCCTCTGAAGGCAACTTCAGAGATTAGCAAAGGCTCCGAAAACAAACCCCTTGAAAGAACAAAGCTGACTGTTACTTTCAGGCATGGAAAGAGGCACATATTAATGGGGCTGACTCATCCTTTTACCTTCAGGCACGGAAAGAGGTGCATATTAATGAGTCTTTGCTAATCTCCTAAGGCACCCCCTGTCCCCCAAAACACCTGGGGTAATAGGCATACCCCTTATGGGTCAATCCAGATTTGCAAATGGGTGCTCCAGTCGTTTGTACAGCAGAGAGGCTAGCACCCATTGCTACTGGGTGCAAGACCACCCATGGAAACACATTGAGTATTTCCCTTAATCCGGATCTACTAGATCCAGATTAAGGGAAGTGCCCATTCCTTAGATCCGGATCTTCTTAGATCTGGATTAAAGGAACGCGGTGGAAAAACACCCTAGGAATGAACTTTGCTACAAATCGCCAGAGCTTTCCCACCAAAGCAATAGCATCTAGGGTGACCCTTGGAGCCGAGAAAGAAATTCTATGCACACTTGTGAATGCTTTGATAAAGGGCACATGGCAAACAGAACTGAGTTAGTGTGAGGGGGTAAGAGGTGGGAAACAGGTGCCCTGAGATTCTGCGTTTCACACCCACTCATGCGCAACACCAATTAATTAAGTTAACCTCCTTCTTCAAACATTTCCAGTTGACTGAGAATCAGGAGGGAGCGAAATACGAAGCATTCAGAAAAAAAATTACCACAATCACACACATAATGCGCGGCGTTGGCATCCCCACAAACAGGCTATTCAATTAGGCAGGTTATTCATTTCAGCAGGGTTCTCTGTGCGTACCGGAAAGGTTGCTTTGCAAACTATGACTCCTATTTACTTCCAAAGTGTTCCCTGTGAAAAAATTTGACCGATGACTCAGTGAATACTTAAAAAAAAATAAAAATGGGTCTACCAATGTGTTTAAAAATGTGTTGGCCCAGTTTTCGCAGCAAAAAGAGGATTGGTGCAAAGTGAATCTGCTCCGAATCCACTTTGAATCCATTGCAAAAATGACTGAGCAGCCATGTTACCAA